>JACDJE010001023.1:22397-39491 GCA_016647715.1 Pavo muticus
AACAAACAGTAATTAGCATGCACTACATACGCACTATCTGAACAACAATAATTAACATGCATTACGTATACACATATCTATATACATATATATACATGGAATCACTGACTGCACTACCCCAGCATCAAATTCCCTTGTGGTATGCACTGGACGTCCCCATTTTCCTCCATCACCCACCAAGTGCACCCAGGTCCCTGTGCAAAAACAGTTCCACGGAGAGGTTTGCCCTTTCCAGAAGCTGGAAAGACCCAAACCGCTTTTCCCAACATGCTTTTTGCATGTATTACAGGGACCTTATCTCCCTCTACAGTATGTAGGGAGCTGGAGTGGGTAGGACCATCTCGATTGACCGATCCTCTGGTGTTGACCAGCCAGGTGGCTTCTGCCAAATTCTTCTCCCAGTTCTTAAATGTTCCACTGCCCATTGCTTTCAACATGGTTTTTAACAACCCATTGTAGCGTTCGATCTAACCAGAGGCCGGTGCATGGTAGGGTGTTGCAATTCTCACTTGGAGCAGGTGTTCGGGTAGCAAGGACGTGAGAAAGGGAGTGAAAAAGTTTGTGAATAACTCTAAAGATGGTTGCCAAGAACATGCAGATGATTTAATGTGTGAACCAAGGACGAAGGGAAGGGAGTGAGTGTGGGTAGAAATAATGTTAAGATACTAGTGAAGCATCCGTCAAACTGACTGCTCTGGGTGTTATCTCTTGAAGTATGTCTTTGTAGTCGCTTATCCAATCGTATCCTTGTTATTGTGTACTCCGAAGCACGGCTCAGATAGCTTAGGTACAACCAATTATGTTATAACGCTTGTGAGCTGACCAATCATGATTCACCATGTTTAAAGCAATGTATTCTGTAAACCTATATAAGTAAATGGTAAAATGAAATAAAGCTGAAGCTTCTATCACTCATATTGAGTTAGGTCCTGCTTCCCCGCGTCATAGAATACCAAAATCTCTGTTCCCGACAAGTGGCGCGCGAACAGGGACACGGGTATACCTTGGAGTGCGCGGATCGGACAAAGAGCACCACAGTTTCTTCTCAAGACCTGTGGGGGGGCACGACAGCCCTAGACTGACCGAGAGGAGTCTGCACGGATCCGGAGGGCTTGCAAATAAAGCGACGTCGCCGAAATGAATTAACCTCTGCAGATGGTGAACGCTGCGGAAGCGCGGGGAGACGCGGAGCTGCAGTACACCATGGAGCAGGAGGTAGCCCTAAATTTGTTATTGCGCTTTTTAGAAAAGCGAGGTGTAAATAGTGGGACCGTGAAGCAGGTTCCCGGTTTAATAGCTTATGGTCGAGCGACGGGATCCTTCGCTCAGACCGGTTCTTTGTTTGATGAGAGTGAGTGGCAAAGGTTAGGTGAAACTTTGTGGGATCATGTTATAGATGATAAAAAGGATGCTAAGAAATTAATGAAACCTTGGAGGGAGGTTATCAATTGTATTAGGAAACATAAAATTGAGAAAGACATGGCTGCGGCAGCCTCCCGACAGCTCGGGGGTGTCCCATTCGGGCAGCAATGTCTTTCCAAAGTTCAGCAGCCCAAATAGGTTTACCCTTCCGTTGCCAGTTGTTTTGTTCCCACTGCTGTAACCACCCCCATAAGGCATTTGCCACCATCCATGAGTCAGTGTAAAGATAAAGCATTGGCCTCCTCTCCCGTTCAGCAACATCTAAGGCCAGCTGGACCGCCTTTACCTCTGCAAACTGACTTGACTCTTCTTCTCCTTCGGTGGCCTCTGCAACTTGTCGTGTGGGGCTCCACACAGCAGCTTTCCATCTGCGATGCTTCCCCACAATACGACACGATCCGTCCGTGAACAGGGCAAATTTCTTTTCATTTTCTGGTAGTTCGTTGTATTGGGGGGCCTCTTTAGCGCGTGACACCTCTTCTGCCGGTGATGTGCCGAACTTTTTGCCTTCAGGCCAGTCCATGATCACCTCTAAGATTCCTGGACGACTGAGGTTCCCCATCCGCGCTCTTTGTGTAATCAATGCAATTCACTTGCTCCAAGTGGCATCAGTAGCGTGATGGGTGGAGGGGACCTTTCCTTTAAACATCCTGCTCAGCACTGGCAGTCGAGGTGCCAGAAGGAGCTGCGTTTCAGTGCCAATTACTTCAGAAGCAGCCCGAACCCCCTCATATGTGGCTAAGATTTCCTTTTCAGTTGGAGTGTAACCCTCTTCCGACCCCCTGTATGCTCTACTCCAGAATCCCAGGGGTCGGCCTCGGGTCTCTCCAGAGGCTCTTTGCCACAGACTGCAAGTGGGACCTTTCTCTCCAGCAGCAGTGTAGAGGATGTTCTTTACATTCTCTCCCGTCCGTACTGGCCCTAGGGCCACGGCATGGGCTATCTCTTGTTTAATCTGTTCAAAAGCCTGATGCTGTTCAGGACCCCACACAAAATTGTTCTTCTTTCGCTTCACCTGATAGAGGGGGCTTACTATGAGGCTGTAGTTTGGGATGTGCATCCTCCAAAAGCCCACTACACCCAGAAAAGACTGTGTCTCTTTCTTGCTAGTGGGTGGAGACATACTGGTGATTTTGTCAATCACATCTCCTGGGTTGTGACGACGCCCATCTTGCCATTTTACTCCTAGGAACTGAATTTCCTGGGCAGGTCCCTTCACTTTGTTTCGCTTAATAGCAAAACCGGCACACAGAAGAATTTGAATTATTTGCTCTCCTTTCTTAAAGACTTCCTCTGCTGTATCACCCCACACAACAATGTCATCAATGTACTGAAGGTGCTCGGGAGCACTGCCCTGTTACAGTGTGGTTTGGATCAGCCCATGGCAAATGGTCGGGCTGTGTTTCCACCCCTGGGGCAAATGGTTCCATGTGTACTGAACACCCCTCCAAGTAAAAGCAAACTGTGGCCTGCATTCTGTGGCCAGCGGAATGGAGAAGAATGCATTGGCAATGTCAGTGGTAGCATACCATTTGGCTGCTTTTGACTCCAGTTCGTACTGGAGTTCCAACATATCTGGCACAGCAGCGCTCAGTGGGGGTGTGACCTCATTCAGGCCGCGGTAATCTACCATCAGCCTCCATTCTCCACTGGCTTTACGCACCAGCCATATGGGGCTGTTAAATGGTGTAGGAGTACAACAGTAGTACAAGGTGTCTATCGCCCCAGTTCCAGAGTACATGTTAAGTATAGACATCCTATGGGGTCTGACTCTTCAGACCACTGTGGGAGAATTCAGATTAAGGGAAAGATATATTAGCATCTGGGCAGTGCAGGCAATTATAAGGGGTCATGCAAAAAATGAGCCTATTTGTTTGTCGCAACCATGCCGGATCACAAATACAAAGAAGTATAGACTCCCTGGTGGGCAAGAATAAATTACTAAGACTGTGCAGGAGCTGGAGAGAGTAGGGATCATTAGACCTGCACACAGCCCATACAACTCCCCCATATGGCCAGTCAGGAAGTCAGATGGTACTTGGCGAATTACAGTAGACTACAGAGAACTAAATAAAGTCACACCGCCGATCCACGCGGCCATACCCAACATTGCCTCCCTCATGGATACATAAAGTAGAGAAATAGAAACATATCACTGTGTTCTGGATGTAGCAAATGCATTTTTCAGCATTCCAATTGCTAAGGAATCTCAAGACCAGTTTGCATTCACATGAGAGGGCAGACTTTTCAAGCCGTACCTCAGGGATACGTGCATTCACCTACTTTTTTGTCATAATCTGGTGGCACGTGACTTGGCAAATTGGAACAAACCATCTACTGTCAAAATGTACCACTACAATGATGATCTGATGTTAACGTTTGACTCAATCGAGGCATTAGAGAAGGCAGTACCATCATTAATTACTTATTTACAGGAAAATTATAGGCTATAAATCCAGAGAAAGTACAAGGACCAGGGCTATCAGTTAAATTCCAGGGTGTTGTCAGGTCGGGTAAGAGTAAGGTCATACCCAGCACAATCATAGATAAGATCCAAGCGTTCCTGCTTCCCATGAAACTGAAGCAGTTGCAGGAGTTCTTGGGTTTATTAGGATACTGGCGATCCTTTATAACCCAGTTAGCACAACTGCTAAAACCTCTATATTGACTAACAAAAAAAGGCCAAGTATGGGATTGGGGTAGAAAGGAACAAGACGCCTTCCAGCAAGCAAAAATAGCTGTTAAACAGGCCCAGGCGCTGGGTATATTCGATCCAACCCTTCCAGCCGAACTAGATGTGCATGTAACTCAAGAAGGGTTTGGCTGGGGGCTGTGGCAGTGCCAGAGTTCCGTTTGAATCCCAATTAGGTTCTGGTCACAGGTTTGGCATGGAGCAGAAGAGAGATACAGCATGGTTGAAAAGCAGTTATTGGCTACCTATTCTGCACTGCAGGTGGTAGATCCAGTAACTCAGACCACAGAGATTATTGTTAAAACAACTTTGCCGATCCAGTGGTGGGTAAAAGATCTAACCCACATTCCTAAGACGGGGGTGGCCCAATCATAAACAGTGGCACGCTGAGTCACCTAACTTAGTCAGAGAAGCCGCCTGTCGTCATCTCCACTGAAGGAAGAATTGCAGAAGATACTTGGGCCAGTAACATATCACAGTGAGACACCTGAGGAAATAACGGTTACTCACCCAGAGAAGAGTCCTGTACAGGTGGCGAAATATCCTATTCCAGTAGACGCTTGGTACATGGATGGATCCAGCAGAGGAAACCCAAGTAGGTGGCGAGCTGTCGCATACCATCCCTCAACTGAAACGAAATGGTTCGAAGATCGGGATGGACAAAGTAGCCAGTGGGCAGAGCTACGAGCTGTGTGGATGGTGATAACTTAAGATCCGGGCGAAAGCGCATTGAACATCTGCACGGATAGTTGGGCAGTCTACTGAGGGCTCATGCTCTGGATAGCACAGTGGGCCACTCAGGATTGGACAATCCATGCCCAACCTATCAGGGGCACAGGTATGTGGGTTGATATATGGAACGCGGTAAGGCACAGGACTGTATGAGCATACCATATCTCTGGACATCAACCCTTGCAGTCGCCGAGCATTGATGTAGCTGACACACTGGCTCGAGTTTGATGGCTAGGAAATTCATCAGCAGAAGACATAGCCCACTGACTGTACTGGAAACTAAAACATGCAGGACAGAAAACCATATGGGCAGTGGCTGCCCATACGGTTATCGGATATTGTCCGGGCGTGTCAGGACTGTGACGCTTGCTCAAGAATGAGACCAAGACCTCTGCTGGACCTCTCGCTAGAGGACACAACCCATTACAGCGATGGCAGATCGATTATATAGGTCCCCTCCCTCAATCTGAGGGGGCCAGATATGCCCTAACTTGTGTTGGTACAGCGAGTGGATTAATGCAAGCCTATCCTGTACCAAAGGCAAACCAAGCCTATACCATCAAAGCTCTAACTAGGTTAATGGCATCATATGGGACTCCTGAGGTCATTGAGAGTGACCAAGGTACACATTTCACAGGTGCAACTGTGCAGAAGTGGGCTGAAGACAACAACATCCAATTGCGGTTTCACCTGCCCTATAGTCCAATGAGAGTAGGCCTAGTAGAAAGATATAATGGGATCAAGAAGGCTGCTCTGAAGGCAGATTCACAGTCCTCACAGGGGTGGACCAAGAGGCCTTATGAAATCCTGCAAGACTTGAATGACAGACCAAGGGATGGCAGACCCAGTGTTTTAAGAATGTTGCAGACGACTTGGGCCTCCCTGCTTAGGATACAAACTATAGGCAAGGATACCTCGCTCAAGTCACAAGTTGGCACCATGAATAATCTTCTGCTCCCTGCCCCTGAGGACCTAGAGCCTGGGAGACACAAGGTTAAATGGCCTTGGAAGGTGCACGTAGGACCAAAATGGTACGGTCTGTGTCTGAACCCATTTTTTTTTTTTTGGCTCAAAGCTTGCTTTCTGAGGCATTTCTTGCACTAAGACTCTGACTTGTCTACAAGATGAGAGGTGGGTATTGCTGTGTGGCAGTCAGCATCACTTTGTGGACAGTTTTACATTTGAAAGCATTTCTTTGGAGCTGTTTGCCTTTGGAAGACAGTGCTCAGGACTGTTAAATAGCAGAAGATCTGGCCCGTGACCAAATAACTCCAGCTTGGTATGGGAGACTGGGGAATGATACCATCATATCCTGTGAAAACAGGATGCAGGTGGGCACCTCCTTGCTTCCTCTTATCTGCTGGCAAGGCCCGGAAGATGGAAACAAAAGAGTTTCTGCTGAGATCCCAAAGCCAGAAGCTGCCACTCCAAAGAGAGCTGACTCGACCACTTGGAACTTATAATTAAGTTTGTACTGTTGTTGGAAGTCATCATCGTCGTCAACCGAACAACAACTCCTGACAACCCGTCACTACTGAAGATCAACATCTGAACTATGAACCACACTGGACCCACGGTGGTAACTATCTATCTCCCTCTTGCTTCCTACAAAGTTCATACTGGAGTTCTAGCATGTCCGATACAGCAGCACTCAGTGGGGGTGTGACTTCATTCAGGCCATGGTAGTCTACTGTCAGCCTCCACTATCCACTGACTTTACGCACTGGCCATATGGGGCTGTTAAAAGGTGAATGAGTTTTGCTACTCACTCCCTGACTCTCTAGTTGATGAATCAACTTATGAATGGGGAGCAAGGAATCCCTGTTAGTGCGGTACTGCCGTCTGTGCACCGTTTTTGTAACAATCGGTACCTGTTGCTCTTCCACTCGTAGCAACCCCACAACAGATGGATCTTCTGACAGGCCAGGCAAAACAGACAGCTGCTTAACCCCTTCTGTGTCTACAGCAGCTATTCCAAAGGCCCATCGATACCCCTTGGGATCCTTAAAATAGCCCCTTCTGAGGTAATCAATACCAAGTATACAGGGCAAGTCACAATAGGGTGCTTTTGCCAGTCTTTACCAGTGAGGCTTATTTCGGCCTCCAACATAGTCAACTCTTGGGAACCCCCAGTCACTCCAGAAATATGAATTGATTCTGTTTCTTTGTGACTCAAGGGCATTAGAGGGCACTGTGCACCAGTGTCCACCAGTGCCTTATATTTCTGTGGTTCTGATGTGCCAGGCCATCTAATCCACACAGTCCAATACACTCTATTGTCCCTTTCCCCAACCTCGCTGGGGCAGGGCCCCTCTATTTGTTACCTCTGTCGTTCTTACGGCTTTGCCATGTCCTGCAGCAACTGGAGCAGTCACCTTTTTGGAGAAGTTCGCCTTGGTGGTTGATCTGTCTTGTAATTCTTTTACTCATGCTTGAAGTGCAGGAGTGGGTTTTTTATGCCACTTCTTCATATCTTCTCCATGGTCACGTAGGTAACGCCACAAGGCCATACGCGACATAGTCTTACTGTTGTCACTTGCTTGAGCAGGAGGACATCTTCTTTTGATAGCTGAGACGTTGGATGATGCAGGTTGGGAGGAAACCAATTTGATCAGCCCCTCCAGTAGGCTGTTTTGAGAATCCTGATCCCCATTGGATGTATCTGATACCACCATGGATCCATCAGTTCCATCAGAATAAAGCACAGTGGCCAGTTCGTCTATCATATCTTCTTGATTTTTCTCTTTTCTGTCAAGTTTTTCAATTACATTTGCAATGGCTGAAACACAAGCTTGTGGAGGGGTTAAATTTAACTCCAAGTCTTGAAGTCTATTAATCAGTTCATTTATAAGGGGTCTTCTTTCCCCTCTGCCATACATTGCTACTAACGTACCAGCGTACCTTTCTGGTGCACTTCTTGTGAATTTACGCCACATATTTGGTGTACACCTGACTCTCTCAGGATCGTGTTCTTGGTTTGGATCATCAGGAATGAATGCATGGTCATGTAACATTTCCACCATGGCGCATTCTCTCAAATAACGGATGCCTTTTTCCATAGCAGTTCATTTCTTTTTCTCAGGCATCAGATTGTCTTTGAAGGGATATTTTTCTTTCATGGCTAACAGCATCTGCTTCCAGAGAGTGAAGGCCTCATTCTGGCATGTACTAATACCTCTGTCAATGGCTGAGTCTCTAGCAATGCTACCCAGTTGGTGAGCTTCTCTACTATCTAGCAACACGCTGTTGGCCCCATTGTCCCAACATCAAAGTAACCAGGTGACAATAGGCTCATTTGGGTGGCGTGAAAAGTCTTTTCTCAGCCCTAGAATTTCATTCATTTTCAGAGGTCGATTGGTAATGGTGATGTCTTCCTCACCTCCTACTCTTTCAGGACTTGTTACCCTCCTGGGCATTCACGACCATGATCTTATTGGGGGACCCTTCCCTGAACTCAGGGGCGCTTCCCCTGGATCTCAGAGCCACTCCTCTAGACCTAGGGGCGGTTCCACTGGACCTTCTTTCTCTACTTTCTCCTCCTCCTCTTTCTTCTATTCTAAAGGAGTTTCCATCCTCTTACAGGGGCAACTGACATTGATACTGGTGCCTCCTGTGGTTGATCAGGTTGGTCAGTTTCAGTGCTCTCACTCTCCTGCTCTGTGGGACAAAGAAAGCCATTACCTTGCTAATGAGTAAACAAGTTCAGCAGCTACTTGAGCCAGATGTAAACACACGAGGCGCCTGGCTCCTACATGTGACCAAGTTGTTGTTGCGCAGGTATAAAAGGTTGTAAGCACCTACAATAAAGGTTGTTCTTAGCTCTTTGTTCTGCACCAGCAAGCAAGTCCGTGTCTCTCCTGCCATACCAGGGAGAAGCCCATGACTCTCCTGCCACAATTGGCGCCCGAACAGGGACACGAAAAGCAGACCGGTCTGGAGCAGGCTGAGAGAAGCGCAGGGCTGGAGAGAAGCACCGGGCAGAGAGGCCCTATCTGAAGAGAGCTGAAAGAAGCTCTATCGAAAAGAGCCGAAAGAGAGCTCTATCGAAAAGAGAGCTGAAAGAAGCTCTATCGAAGAAAGGATCTGAAAGAAGCTCTAGAAAAGGAGAGGAGCTGAAAGAAGCTCTAGAGAAAGAGAGACGAAAGAAGCTTTATCGAAAAAGGGCTGAAAGAAGTCCTATAGAGAGAGGGCTGGAAGAGGCCCTATCCTGCTGAAAAAAGCGCAAGACTGAGAGAAGTCTTACAGTCCCCAGCTGCTCCGATTGCCTTTCGCTGGACAAAGTGATTTGCGGAATCAAACTCTATAACCCAGAGTTAGGTTATAAAGCAGGCACGTTTATTCAATGAGACGCGTATCATTGGGTGTGTGGGGGATAGTTCCTCCTAACACTCACACCAACAAGCAAGAGCGGTACAAATTTGTAAAGCAACCTTATGCATATTCAAAACATGTCCTGGAATTTAGTTACATATTCATTAATTTTCCAGAAACTCATCTGCATGCTGCTCCTCCCCTTGACGCATGCATGGTTCATAATGGGGGTCTTCCTCTGGTGGTCGTGGGGATGAAGTTAGTAGTCTTCCTCTCTTTGAGTCTTCACCTTTAGCCTAGTTTTGTGTTCAACTTTCAGAAGTAAACTGGTTCTTGCTGACAATGCCTCAGCACTTCCTCCTGATGTTTACATTCTTCCCATTCAGTTTACCACAGCACTCTATCCCTTATCCTGTTTTTCCATCACAGCACCTTGTCCCTTATCCTGTTTTCTCCAAATTCCTGCTTAGCTTGCACCCTAATACAATAGCTAATCAATAACCTGTCATTCCTTAATTCAGAAGGTAAGCGATTGCATACCATGGGGAACAAAATAATCTCTCAACCGAAAAATGTCCTTGTAAAATTGTGGGACGCATCCACTAGAGGTGATGGGATGGTGTCTGGGTTGCTAAAAACCTTGAGAAAAATTTTTGAAGCCTTAAAAAGTCATACAGGCTCATCATTGGCTGCCTCCGATTCATCTGAGGATGAAGGAACGGCTGGCTTCTCATCGGGCTCACCCGCTGTGCCATCAGCTCCTTGATTATCACCGCCACGGGGGGTCCTCACTGCCTCCTCTCCCGAAGGTCCCGATGACCCTTTTGATCCTGGCCTGATAGACCTTAAGGAAGAGCTGGATCTGTTTCTCCCCGATCCACATGATACGTGGGCACTTATTCGGAGGGAGGCTAGGAAAGCTGGAGATAAGGATATGTTGAGGGCTTTCCCTTTCATTGTGGCCCTGGGACAAGAGCTGCGGTAGGAGGCTTTGTCGTATAGTGTCCTGCGAGACACCGTGTAGGAATCGAAATGGAGGGGATTGGCACAGATTCAGGCAACTGAAAACTTGTTGCTGCATCGGAGAAACCGCTTCGGGCTGTAGATGTGAATGCCTTGATGGGGGAGGGAGATTTCTCCACCCCAGCTCAACAGGTGCTAATTGCTGCGGAGGGATTACAGCAAGTTAAGCATTTGGCAATGCGTGCCCTCCGAGCTGTACCAGAGTCTGGAAAACAAAGGCAGTCTTTTGTTAGTATTAAGCAACAGCCCCAAGAACCGTATATGACATTTCTGGATAGGCTTAAGAACTCGTTCGAAAAACAGGTCAATAATGAGCAGGCGAGAGCTCTCATATTTCAACAGCTAGCGATTGAAAACGCGAACGCTGACTGCGAAAAGGTGCTGCATGCCCTAAAGAATCCCACTACTGAGGAATTTGCACAACAAAAGGTGCTGGAATGGAAGCTATTGGAGCTCAGCAACTCACAGCAAAGCTTGTGGACCCTGAGCCTATGGCTCATTCACCACCGCAAGAGGAGGAGAATCAAACTCCTCACTCATTGTTTTTAAAATACATTACCTCATTGCCTTGCAGATGTGAAGTAAACTTCAGTAAACAGGTTCCTGATTTTAAAGCTGTTATTTTCTATAGTAGGTAGTGTAGTCTTTCTTACAAGAGAGGGAATCTTTAATCCCAGATCATAGAATCATATTCAAGGTGAATGCATGTAGCTAAATTAGAAAACAGTAGTTGCTATAAAATGATGTGCATTCATGTGCAGTAGATTGGCAATGTAGGAAGCTTTCTCATATTTGGTTGTATAATCCAACTTGACTGGCTGAATATCTTCTGGCATTTAAGAATGTAATGTGTATATTTACAACTGTATACTTTACATGCACCTGCCTGGCTTTCATAATTCTGGTTCTGAATATGTAATTTCAGTGATTTAAATAATAATAATAATAGATTTCCATATTAAAAACAAACAGAAAAAAAAACAAAAAAGGGGGAGTGCAGGTATGACTCCTCAGGAAAGACTAGCTAAAGCATGCTATGTTCTTATTTTTCTAAATTGTTGGACAATGATAACGTGGGGCAGAGGCTATGCTTGTGTCTTAACAGGAATAGGTCCGAGATGGACACCAGCATGATGGATCCGGCCATCCATCTCGTCATTTGCTGTAACATGATCACAGCAATTTCATCAGCGGTTTGGATTCTTACCAACAAGATGGGACAAGACACACTTTGCTTGTCAGCTGAGTTACCAGAGAACCATAAGGACTGGACTTATTGAGATTGGTTAAAATGAACTATTGTTTGTACTTTAAAGAACCAATCGTTAGTTCAGTATGTTAATTTTAGTTTAGCTGCTTATAGGAATGTTTCTGAACTGCACGCTTTTTTTATTAATAGAGAAGGGGGAGATGTGGGACAAAGAAAGTCATTACCTTGCTAATGAGTAAATAAGTTCAGCAGCTACTTGAGCCAGACGTAAACACACAGGAGGCGTCTGGCTCCTACATGTGACCAAGTTGTTGTGCGGGTATAAAAGGTTGTAAGCACCTACAATAAAAGTTGTTCTTAGCTCTTTGTTCTGCACCAGCAAGCAAATCCACGCCTCTCTGGCCGCACCAGCAAGGGAGCTCGTACCTCTCTTGCCACACTGCTCGGCTTAGAGTCTGTCCTGTTCAGTTAGGAGGAAATCTCGTTCATCTTGGAGGATGTCTCGTTCTGTTTGAAGGCTGTCGAGTTTGGATTGAAGGGAGTCTCGCTTGGATTGGAAGGTATCTCACTGAGATTAGAGATTCTCTCTCATCTTGGAGGTCTTCCCCTTCAGCTTGGAGAATTTCTTTCTCAGCTCGGAGACACTCTTGCCAGGTTTTGAGATTCTCTTTCCTGACTCGGAGACTCTTTTTCTCTACCCGGAGATTCTCCGTCTCAGCTTGGAGACTCTCTCTTTGGATTTGGAGACTCTGTTTCTCAACTAGAAGACTCTCTTTCTGGACCTGGAGATTCTCCTTCTTGGCTCCGACTCTCTCCTGGAAACTCTCCTGTTTGGCTTGGAGACTCTCTTGCTCATTTTGTACTGTCTCTCTGAGACTCTCCCTTTCAGCTCGGAGACTCTCCCTTTCAGCTCAGAGACACTCTCTTTTGGTTTGGAGGGTGTCACGCTCGGATCGGAGGGCATCTCGCTCAGACTGGAGGATGAATTGCTCAGATTGAAGGGCATCTCGCTCAGATTGGAAGGTGTCTCAGTTAGACTGGAAGGTGTCCCGTTTGGATTGGAGGGTGTCTCATTCTGATTGGAGGCCTTTTCTCTCGGATTGGAGATTCTCTCAGATTGGAGACTCCTTCTCAGCTCGGAGACTCTCCCTTTCAGTTTCGGTGACTCTCTCCCTCTCTGGGATAGAATTGAATAAGGCCCGATAAGCATAAGCCAGGCCCCAAATAATTTGTGCCTCCTCAGATCTGCCTGAGCCACAACATCCCTGTCTCAAATATCTGTTTAGGCTCTCAGGATCTTGCAGGAGTTCAGGAGTAAAGTTCCATGACACCGAGGATGTCCATCTCTCTAAAGTCTCTTCCAAGCCTCTCCACACTCCCTGCCACTCATATTCTCTGGCTTTGGGGAGGGCTTCTTCAAAATATGATAAATACAAATACTGAGTGAAATGATGAGGAGTATGTTCAGGGAGACTGACACCACGATCATCGTGATCATTGGATGAGCATTCAAAAGCTGCATAAATGATTCAAAGGAGAGACTGGGAGCCTGCTTAAAAATCACAAGTTCTGTAGAATTATCAGCTCCCTCTGGAAACAGTTTTAAAAGAAAAAGCAGAATCATTTTTTTTCTCTTTACAGAAGCAAGATAGCAGCACCCAAAAAGTTTACAAATATCCCAGAATATTGTCAGTCCGCCTGGACTTTCAAGGTCATGTTTTTCAGTGCAGCAACTGAAGTACAGATAAAGTTTTTTTAATGAAGCTCTCTGAGAGCAGAGAGAGATTTGTTCGAAAAGCTAAAAAGCAGCCTATGCCCACATCCTCCAGCAAGAATGTCAGCGGTTTACGGGCTGATTTGGCCCAGTTCCGTGACTACTGGGGCGAAGGGACCCGCAGATCCACACCCCGGAAAGGAATAAGGGAAAAGGATGTAGAGATGGGCCTAAAACAAAACATGCAAGATAACACACTATAATACAATATAATAAAATATAATTAGAATTGGAGCTAATAAATCAAATAAAATGAGAGAGTGTCTGAAAGCTGAAGGTCTCACTCTAATGCTGAGGCGAGAGGTGCGGTCAGGACAAGCAGAAGGGAGGAGAGCAAGGTCCCATGACTTTGCCAGGGATTTCATCTCCTCTCTGAATGCAAAGTCCTTTGGGGTATGTAGTAGTTCTCTTCTGGGACAGGTACCTGACCTGGAGCATTAACTCTTTAACTCCCAGTACACTACATGATGTTATGATGTCGAATACCGATAACCAAAAATCATAAAACCATGATGTTCTCACACTCAACAGTTCATCAAAAGTGTGGTTTACACTGGACACACCCAACATAAATAAAAACTAAACTGTGCAAGTGTATGGAAAAATACAGATCATGGCCTGAGCAGGTGACTAGCCTGTGAGAAAGGGCTCATGTTAGCTTGGGAACACAAATAAACTGCCTCTGACTTCTGCATGTAGCTAGAAAAACCTTGTTTGTGAGAAACTGCTCTGTTGCTGTAAACAAGTCTCCTTGCTTTCTGTGAATGGCCTTGCTTATTCTGATACATAGAATCATAGAATCATAAAATCACAAGGTTGGAAACGACCTGCAAGATCATCTAGTCCAATCGTCCTCCCATTACCATTGCTACCACAAGCTACTAAACCATATCTCGTAGCTCCTCATCCAGATGCCTCTTGAACACTGCCAGGGACGGTGACTCTACCACCTACCTGGGCAGGCCATTCCAGTGCCTGACCACTCCCTGAGAGAAAAAGTTTTTCCTTATATCTAATCTAAACCTCCTCTGGTAAAACTTGTGGCCATTTCCTCGGGTCCTGTTTGTTGCCTGGGGCCAAACCCCTCCTCATCACAACCTCCCTTCAGGAAGTTGTAGAATGCAATAAGGTCTCCCCTGAGCCTCCTCTTCTCCAGACTAAACAATCCCAGCTCCCTCAGCCACTCCTCATAAGACTTGTGCTCCAGACCCCTCACCAGTTTTGTTGCCCTTCTCTGGACACGTTCCAGGGCCTCAATGTCTTTCTTGTAGTGAGGGGCCCAAAACTGAACACAGTACTCAAGGTGTGGCCTCACTAGTGCTGAGTACAGGGGGACGATTACCTCCCTGCTCCTGCTGGCCACACTATTTCTAATGCAGGCCAGTATGCTGTTGGCCCTCTTGGCCACCTGGGCACACTGTCGGCTCATGTTCAGCCAAACATCAACCAACACCCCCAGGTCCCTTTCCTCTTCACAGTCATCCAGCCACTCAGCCCCAAGCCTATATCGCTGCATGGAGTTATTGTGGCCAAAGTGCAGGACCCGGCACTTGGCCTTGTTGAACTTCATCCCATTCACCTCAGCCCAGCGATCCAGCTTATCTAGATCCCTCTGAAGGGCCTCCCTACCCCCAGGCAGATCGACACTACCTCCCAACTTGGTGTCATCTGCAAACTTACTGAGGGCACACTCAATCCCTTCATCTAGGTCATCAATAACGATATTAAACAAGATGGGCCCCAGTACCAACCCCTGGGGGACACCACTTCAAGCGGGTTGCCAGCTGGACTTAACTCCATTAACCACTACTCGTTGGGCATGGCCCTCTAGCCAGTTCCTTACCCAAAGAAGGGTATACCTGTCCAGGCCACGGGCAGCCAGTTTCCCCAGAAGAATACTGAGAGAGTGTGTCAAAGGCTTTGCCGAAGTCTAGGTAGACTACATCAACAGCCTTTCCCTCATCTACTGGTCTGGTCACCCAGTCGTAGAAGGAGATGAGGTTGGTCAAGCACGACCTGCCTTTCGTGAACCCATGTTGGCTGGGCCTGATCCCCTGGATGCCACGCACGTGCCGTGTGATCTCACCCAAGATGATTTGCTCCATAACTCTCCCTGGTAAGGAGGTCAGGCTGACAGGCCTGTAGTTTCCCAGATCCTCCTTACGGCCCTTCTTGTAGATGGGAGTCACATCAGCAAGCCTCCAATCCTCTGGGACCTCTCCAGATAACCAGGAGCGCTGGTAGATGGCCAAGAGTGGCTCAGCAATCACCCCCGCCAGCTCCCTCAGCACCCGAGGGTGGAGCTCTTCCGATCCCATGGACTTGTGACAGTCCAGATGGAGGAGGAGCTCTCTAACTGTCTCCACCTGAATCACCGGGAGTGTATTCTGCGTAGCATCCCAGACTTCCAGGTCAGGGCGTAAAGTGCTCTGAGGATAACTGATCTGCCTATTAAAGGCAGATGTAAAGAAGACGTTGAGGACCTCAGCCTTCTCCTTATCCTCAGTGGTCACATTCCCCGCTGCATCAAGTAAAGGATGGAAATTCTCCTTGGTTCTTCTCTTACCGTTGATATATTTGTAAAAGGATTTCTTATTCTCTTTTACTGCAGTGGCCAATCTGAGTTCAAGTTGGGCTTTTGCCTTCCTAACTTCCTCCCTGCATACCTTCGCAATTTCCTTGTAGTCTCCCCAAGTAGCCTGTCCCTTCTTCCAGAGGACTCTCTTTTTCTTACAGAGTCTCAACAGTAGTTCCCGGCTCATCCACACCAGTCTTCTTCCCCTACGGCTTGCCTTACGGCATTCAGGGACAGCCTGTTCGTGTGCCTTTAAGATTTCCATCTTGAGGAGCATCCAGGCTTCCTGGATCCCTTTACCCTTAAGGATCGACTCCCAAGGGACCCGTGCTACAAGCGTCCTGAACAGGTCAAAGTCCGCCCTCTGGAAGTTCAAGATAGCAGTTTTGCTAGTCACCCTTCTGACATCACCAAGAATAGAGAATTCTACAATTTCAGGGTCGCTCTGCCCAAGACAGTCCCCGACTTTCACATCTCCCACCAGTCCTTCTCTGTTAGTGAAGAGCAGGTCTAGCAGGGCACCACCCCTGGTAGGCTCTCGTACCAGCTGTGCAAGGAAGCTATCTTCCACAAACTCCAGAAACCTCCTGGACTGCTTCCTCTGCGCTGTATTATATTTCCAACATATATCAGGGAAGTTGAAGTCTCCCACGAGAACAAGCGCTGGCGATTGCGCGACTTCCGCAAGCTGCTCATGGAATGCCTCATGCATCTCTTCATCCTGATTAGGCGGTCTATAACAGACTCCCACCAAGATGTCACCCCTACAGGCCTTCCCCCTGATCCTTATCCATAGACACTCAACTTTATCATTCCCAACCCCAAGCTCCTCAACATCAAAACAGTCTTTAATATAAAGGGCCACACCACCACCCTTCCTTCCTCATCTATCCCTTCTGAAGAGCCCACAGCATTCCAGTCATGGGAGTGGTCCCAACATGTTTCGGTAATCGCAACTAGCTCCAGCATCCTAGGTCCAGTGAAGTATCCCAGTGATGCACTGTTGTAAGAATACTTGGATAACAAGGGATATAATTGCTTCGACTGAGCAATCCAGGCTGCAACGGTCGGCGACCTTGGAGTGTTTGAGAGGGGGGTGGTAAACAGGGAGCTGGCAGCCGACAGTGAGAATGCTTCTGATACTGTAGAAGATTTATAGTTTTTCTCTATGCATCAATCATAGAATTGTATTTGCCTACTATTTGCTAGATAAGCAGTGTAATTTTAGCCCACTATATAAGCTTGCCACCAGATTATGACAAAAAGTAGGTGAATGCACGTATCCCTGAGGTACGGCTTGAAAAGTCTGCCCTCTCATGTGAATGCAAACTGGTCTTGAGATTCCTTAGCAATTG
>JACDJE010001020.1:0-12629 GCA_016647715.1 Pavo muticus
TCCTTTTCCTTCTCTCTCTTTCTTTCTTTCTTTCTTTTGACCTGGCAGTATCCCAGTTTCCTTCAGCAGGTTTTATTTTTTGAAATAACAATTTCTATTTTGCTGAAAAATGGCTTGCTTTAATGATTAGATGATTAGACTTCCTTAGTGTTTCCCATGTATGTTCTTGTTTGTCATGTAACTGAAATGCTGTTATTAACCGATGGCTGATATCATGGCTACTGCAGAACAGTCAGACCGTGGGCTGAAGAAAAATGAAAAGAAAAATGTATTGTATACTTGATGGTGATAGTACAAACTTCTTCTGCACTATCATGACCATTTAATACATGATACAAGTAATACAAGGTGTAATTATGAAGAAGAGATGGAACTCAGTATCTTATTCATGCCTTTCCTTATCTTTGCTGGGCAGAGGCTAAACCTGGTATTTTAATAGTAGCAATGCTAATTTGTTTCAGTTACTACAGCACTTTCTCTTAAATTTTCAGTACTTCTCTGTAAACTTGGATTTTTCTCACTTCAAAGAGAGTTATTAGAAGGCAAATGATCAAGTAGGTCAAGAATGTTGATCATTATCTTCCCCTGTCTGTTTCTCAGTTTTCATCCAGAATATTAAAAACAAAATTCTACCATAATCAACTTAAGAACGTGATTTTATATGGAGATTATGTTTGGACTTACAGGGATCTATATGTAAATAAACCCTAACTGTTCCTCCGTGTATAGCCTACATCTTCCCCTAAGCCATTTTGTACACATGGTTGGTTTGGTACCCCTGTGTCTCTGCTAGTTCTTGCTTCACTGTTGACACATTTGTTTTTTGCAGACTTTTATCACACCTTCTCATCTCCTACTCCCTAAGCTAAACATTTTTCGCTCTCTTTCCTCATGTTTAATTTCCTTCAAGACTTTTATCAGTTGATAATATTTCTTTGGACTGGCTGAGCTTATGAACACGTAACACTTCAGCTATCCTGTGCGATGTAGGCATCCATTTGTTTTAAAACGGATATTACAGAAACAGAGAAAGTATAAATCAGCCAGAATTACAGATGGAGCTGGAACTGCAGTTAATTAAAAATATTAGAAAACCTTCATGTCTGTTGTTTAGAAAATAGGAAACTTGCTAGCAGTTCATTGTATTAAACAAAGCACAGAGATGTAAGAATGTATTTGAACTTGTTGTCTTTTTAGATTTACAGTGGATGCTAGAAAGAAATACATGAGAAAAAGCAGTAAGCTCCAATCTAGGAAACTGCCAAACTGTACAGCTGTCTTGCTGTAACAGATAGGCTCAGTTCCTGCACTTGACATAAGCGTTGCTCAGGCTTAGGAACCGTAGTAGGCTTCGATGGACCAGACAGCTCATTAATATTAAACCACCAGGTGGGTGCTGATGGTCGTAACCATGAACAGGTGATGTATTGAAATCTCTTATGGAGGAACAACAAATTACATCGAGAGGCTGAAAGCAGTGTGGTGAGATTGTAAGCTTGAATATGAGCCAATCACTTTATCTTATAAATAAAGCAGTCAGAGAAGGCCTAATTGGAGTTCTCCTTGCTGAAGCAGCAGGCCGCACAGCAGCGATCTTGCCTTGGGCAGGGGCATCTCTCAGGTTTTCTCCTTGATGTCAAGAGATACTAACTCCATTTACTGGTGAGTAAAACTTTAATTTTCAAAGATACCTCATTTATGTTAAGTTTTAGTGACCGAATTATGCAGTAGACTGATCACTGTGACTGCTGTCATCATAACAAATTAAAAATATCAGCATACTTCCTCTGATAAACCAAACCGTGATTACATCATTAAAACTGTGTAAGTATTGGGTATCTTTAGACACGCCTTCTTCCAGAGTGCAAAGTGTCATTCACGACTCCTGAGAAGCATGGTGTATTACACCTCCTCAAATAAGAATGTTATGGATGATGTCTTGGCGTGTGAGGTGTCCCTAAATATCAGAAGGAAGTACACCGAGAGACTGGATTTGGGAAGAAGTGAATGTCCTGTCCCTGAAGGTGTTCAAGGCCAGATTGGATGGGGCCCTGGGCAACCTGGTCTAGTATTAAATGTGGAGGTTGGTGGCCCTGCCTGGCAGGGGGGTTGGAGATTCATGATCCTCGAGGTCCCTTCCAACCCGGGCCATTCTGTGATTCTGTGTGATCCTGTCTACTATTTTTATTAGTACTTTGTGACTTTCTAAAACTTCTAAAAAAATAATATACAATAATATATAATATACAATAATATACAATAATATGGGAACAGCATACATATGGTATTTGTTTTATGCATAAAGGTCCACCTTTATGCAAGCTGAGCTCCCTGCTACCCTCTCTTCTTTTAATACAGCACATAGTTTACTCAACTGCAGGTTAAAATGCATGTTTTTTTTAATATATAAAAGGTGTGGAAAGGCACACAGCCAAATGACTGGGAAAAGTTTTATGCACCAGAACACGTTGTAGGATGTCATGAAGAAATCAGAGGATTCGAAGCATTCTCACTTGGATCAATCCAAACGAAGGGCAGCTTCCTACAGTGTCTTTCTTCTGATCTTAACGAAGATATAACAGCATAATTAAGCAGGAAGAACTACTTCACATTTCTTTGTGGGATGCTACCTCTTTTATTTTGCACAATGGTTTTTGAAC
This sequence comes from Pavo muticus, assembly GCA_016647715.1. Taxonomy (NCBI): domain Eukaryota; kingdom Metazoa; phylum Chordata; class Aves; order Galliformes; family Phasianidae; genus Pavo; species Pavo muticus. Next base: position 2,661 of record JACDJE010001020.1, read on the forward strand.
TCCAGTGATGTGCAGAAGTTTTCTGCCTTTGCCCTGCTCTCCTTTACCTGCTCCCCCAGGTCTATCTGTGTGTTATCAGCTCTACAGAACCGCTTTGAAATAAAGGCCAGAGCTGCTAGCTGGGGTACCTGCTCTGTCAATAAATAAGAGGGCAGGTGAGGGAGTAAATGAGAAGGCCAAAAGATGGTGTTTCACAATTCTACCGGCAACATAGATGCCCAGCACGTAAATAACTGGGTGATAACAAATGTAAATTAGTAACTCATTAATATCAATAGAAACAGTTTAGTTTTGAGTGTTTTGTGTTGACTTCTTTAATATATATAGAGGTTACCTATTCTCTTTCATGTTTCCCTTGCATCCTAGTACTTGGCTATGAAATGTCCTCCAGAACTCTTCTCAAATTTCACTATCATTAGTGATAAAAAGACAAAAGAGGTGAGAATCAAACATAAAGACACTGGAAACAACAATGTCAGATCCAAACAATGCTATGATCTTCTGCGGAGAAGAGTTAATGCTGTCACTAGCAAAGGGCACAAGAAGTAAGTGAAGATGTCCTGCACCAGAACCCTTTTTGGCTAGTCTGTGGGAACTGCATCTGCAAGGCCTGTCCTTGAGGAAACTCTGAGCATGAAATATTCCTGTCTGTATAGTTAATACATTAAATTATCCCTCCCAGTCCCTATTGGTAGTATTCATGTGTTATAGCCCTGCAAAGGAGTAACTGTTAATGTTCCATTACCCCTCTGTTTTACCCACATCCTGGTCACTTTCCTTAGAAATTTCTGCCCAATACTTCTGTGATACCACGACATCCTGCCCCCAGGGTTTACCTACAGGAGGATTATTTGTCTTTCTCTTTATAATGTTCCATTATGAATTAAATCACACTTAGTTAAGAGAGGATTCCTGGGCTTATTCGGAGAACGACAGCAGACTGTTAAATACTGAATTCCAGCTTTATGCTTCTGAGTGAATTAAGGTCATTGTTAAACAGACACCCCTAGTACTATTGATGACAAGTGGAAAGAAAGTCCTGTGAGGGCAGCAAAATAGACTCTAAAATAAGCATTAAGATGTTTTGCAACATTATTTTATATGAGATCAGGCCTTGCAAATGGCAGAGAATCAATATTCTGTAGTATTGTGGCTCTTATTAAAGGAAAAAGAACAATGAAAAAACATCCCTGAAATGTTCATTCAGACAAACTGAAGGATAGGAGAACCAGATGGACATGGTTCACAAATTGCTGTGGTGGTTGAAGGTTCAGCCAAGTTTTAAGCACTCTGTAGTATTGTAGTGTACTACTTTTGTTATTGTTGCCTTGTGGAAAAGGAATTTGAGGCTCTCCAGAGAAGTACAGACATTTGTACCACTGACGAGGCATGTGTGTTCTTCTACACCCACGGGCAATCATTTTTACAATTAATGAAGAGAAAACAAAGAACAGACTTTTGGAACCAGGAAGATACTTTTCTCATTAAAAATATATATATATCCTTACAGACTTTCAGGATATATGGAAATTGAAAATCGGGCCAAGCAGGAGAATGGGATCCAAGGACATTCTGGTGGCATGGGTTCCTGCATTTGTTTAAGCTTCTATGTCCTGAAGCTAAAGCCCAGAGGTGTGGCTTTCTACATAAAAGGGAAATGATTTAAAATCTATGACTGTTTCCTGGCAATAAATGATGCTTTGTTTAAGACAGGAAATATAGAGTGATCAAGGAGCTCAAGGACGTGAGTCAAGAGTTATGAGGAAATTAGAAACAAAATGTGGGAGAACACAAATACGGAGCACATTTTAAGTTGTGCAGCATTGGGAGGCCACAGGGGGAGGGAAGAAAGGAGTCACAAGTGAGCAGCAAAGTCCAGGCTGTGCTAAAAGGCAAAATTGAATTACATATAGAGAGTAAAGACAAGCTATTGAACAGGAGCATTAGCAGGCCTTGATTGTGCAGAGGTGAAGTGAGAGTAGCTGAAGAAGCCCTGGAGTGAGACATGGTGAAGGACTTCAGGGCTACAAGAAGTGCCCTAGAAGTACAGAGACATTAAAAAGAAAATGGTAACACACTGCTCAGTGGGACACAGGTGACGTGGTGATAAAGGTCATGTTAAAGGCTGTACTATTCCAGTTAAGGCAGATTGAACTCATATTTCACTTTAGAAGAAATGGCACAAATGTAGGATTTGTAAGAATCCCAAGTTTGCAATTTCACTGAACATAGATAAACATGTACCTAATACAAGGAAGAGGACTTACTTACAGTTTTATTGCCAGAAAACACTATTTCCAATGAGAGTCAGAGGGTTTTCACTGCCTGGTAGATAGGTGCAATAGGAAATGTAAAGTACAAGACATCAGATTGGTATTTATCTTCTGAAAGCCTGTCATCTCAGAATATGAAATGGTAGGTAGGGAAGTAGCTGGACACAGGCCCCAGCATGGCCAGCATATGACTCTGCAGATGCATATTCATCAGCACTTCAGTCAATCAGACAGAGCAGAGCTGGTTCTACACAGGAGAAAAGCAAAACTAAAGATAAGCTAGAGGACCAGGAGGACATCTGCTCTTCAGAAGACAATTGGAATTGAAAAGTAATGTTTCCAAAATGTCAGAATGATATGTATATGTGTGTATGTAATACACATGTATGCATTCCCTGAGGGATAACATGGAGGTGAGTCTCATTGGAAAGAGTCCTGTGGGAAATGAATTCACAGAAAGCAACAGCTGATGCTCACATATGTCTCAATCTGAAGCAAGAAGACTTCTGCTCTGAAGTTTGATCTTTATCCTTGTTATTTTATTAACTTCTATGAAGATCTCTAGTTTTATTTAACACTATGTTGTGGTTTAACCCCAGCAGGCAGCTCAGAACCACATGGTCGCTTGCTCACTCTCCCCAGATGGGGTAAGGGAGCCACTCAGAGAGGTAAAATTGCAGGAAGTCATGGGTTGAGATGAAGACAATGACAGCATCATAAGTAAAGCAAAAGCTGTGCACACAAGCAAAGCACAGCAAGGAATTCATTTGCTACTTTCCATTGACAGGAAGATGTTCAGCTGTTGCAATTCTCACTTGGAGCAGGTGTTCGGGTAGCAAGGACGTGAGAAAGGGAGTGAAAAAGTTTGTGAATAACTCTAAAGATGGCTGCCAAGAACATGCAGATGATTTAATGTGTGAACCAAGGACGAAGGGAAGGGAGTGATTGTGGGTAGAAACAATGTTAAGATACTAGTGAAGCATCCGTCAAACTGACTGCTCTGGGTGTTATCTCTTGAAGTATGTCTTTGTAGTCGCTTATCCAATCGTATCCTTGTTATTGTGTACTCAGAGGCACGGCTCAGATAGCTTAGGTACAACCAATTATGTTATAACGCTTGTGAGCTGACCGATCATGATTCACCATGTTTAAAGCAATGTATTCTGTAAACCTATATAAGTAAATGGTAAAATGAAATAAAGCTGAAGCTTCTATCACTCATATTGAGTTAGGTCATGCTTCCCCGCGTCATAGAATACCAAAATCTCTGTTCCCGACATTCAGCCACTACCAGGAAAGAAAGACTCACCACACACAATGGTGTCTTGGGAAGATAACTGTCATCACACCAAATGTCCCCCCAGCCCTTCTTATCACCCCAGCTTTTATTGCTCAGCATGATGTCATATGATATGCAATATTCCTTTGGTCGGTCTGGGTCGGCTGTACTGGCTGTCTCCTCCCAGCTCCTTGTGCAACCCCAGCCTGCTTGCTGGCAGGGCAGCATGAGAAGCAGAAAAGCCCTTGGCTCTGTGAAAGCACTGCCCTGAAGATATTTAAACATCAGTGTGTTATCACCACTATTTGCATCAAAAATCCCAAATGCAGGATTGTATGGCATCATGAAGAATTTCAACTCTATCCCAACCAAAACCATGACACTCAGCTAGGAACACAAAGGTGAACAAAAGCTGAATTTGGTCCTTTGTGTTCTTTAAAATGTAATTCCAGGGGAATCTTTGTGTTGAATAATTAAATCAAAAATTGTCTTGAAAACTAATAGATGCATAGTTGTCACGTCCCACTTTTCATTTGTCCTTTACAATAACATTTGGGAATCAAATGTGGATAGGCTAAATAGATAAGACATCATATATAACCTGCAGTATGTTAGACACCAATGGATACATTTCACAGGTGCAGGAGGTGTTTTGTGACCATGAATTTTGTGTATATGATCTATTAGTACCCACTGATCCCTGTAACAGGACCACTATCTTGAGATAAAATTACAATTTAACTCTAGAAAGACACCTACTATTGACTTCAAGGAAAAAAAAAATGAGAGAAAATACACCATATGCCTTAGCCATGACTTTCTGTTGTTATAGATTTGGCTTTATTCCCTACTTTTAACTCTTTGAACTTCCAAATCAAAGCAAGGACACGTCAAATAGCCTTGCTAGGTTAGAGAGCCATCTGATAGATACTTGCTCATCAGAGTCTGATGCAAAGACCTACAATTTTACTGTAAGTCACAGACTGGATTTTTTCATCTGTGTCCAGAGCTCTATAGGTCATTTATCACTCTTACTGTTCCTCTGTGAAATATCAACAACTTTGAAGTTTACACATGGAGGCGGTGTTCCAATGTCTTCCATAAACAAAAGGGTACACTGATGTTCAGTGCTCCTCTGCAATACCTCTGCAATGCTTTGTGTAGGACATCCCAGTCCTCAAGAGGTTGCCTTCAGAAATTTCTAAGAGCTGACAGTTTCTGGACCACTATCCAGAGACGTGTAACTGTGTGTGATTCTTTGTTCCTGCAGGCCTGATACTGTGTATTATTATATTAAAAAAGTGCCTTATTTGATTTTTTTTCCTGCCACACCAAGCATTCCACAACACTCTGAAACATTTCTTGGCCTTTTTGTTCATCACCAAATGATGAACAAAAGTTTCAGAGCAAACTTTGACCTCTTCAGGGAACTTATTGTTCATCCCAAATTTTTATGATCTGAAAACTTCCCAGGAACAAATGTATGTTTACTCTCACATTAATTCTCCATATTGTTGAAGAAGAATACTAGATAGACAAGGCACAAGAAAAGAGTCTTTACAGAGCATTACTTGTCTCACTGCATTTATTTGTTACATCACCACTAATCACACTGAGGCCATCAAATAGACAGATTAAATTCGATTCTGAATGCGTGCTTCTGATTTTCCACGGTGCTGTTGTTTTCACTTATTTATCTGAATGCTGGAAGCAGAAAGTCAGGCCTTATAAAAATCTAATTATATGGTATCAACAGAGCAGTTTCCATTATCTTACATATTTGTAATCTTGTCAGAAAAAGATATCACATCTCCCTGACATGATCTGCTTTCCATTAAGCCACACTCTCCTCATGAGAGACTTGAAGGTGCCACACAATGAGAGGACTGTCTGAGAGAAGTTAGTAAAAAAAAGATGAGACAGTGAGAACTGAAGGGTTAATTTGTTCATTTCTTCTGCTTCCTGGTGGCTGAGAGCGCTTCCTTTCCCTTGTTTGGGACTTCTGCCCTTTGCCTTTGGGCCCAAGCCCAAACATGTCAGCCTCCTTCATCTGCTGGTTGGCAGCCAGTGCTGCATGGAAAAGTAATCAGAATATCTATAAATTGGACAATGTAACTGTGGGTACAACACAGGAATTGCTGGAGACCGATGTCCTCCTGGCACTGAAGAACTAGCCCAGGCATCCTATACACTGTGTATATATATATATATATATATATATATATACCAGGTACATCTTGCTGTATGCTATCTTAAACAGCACTGAGCACCTCTATTTAAGCAATGAAAAGACATAGGATCCTCTAGGAAGGGAGGCAGAGGTCATACCAGCAAAGCCTCCTGACGTGCTTTGTATACAACATCCCTTTTAGAAATTGGATTCTGATGCTGCATTCCTGTAATACTTCTAATAGAAGACTTCCCAGTGCTGGAGGAAAGGAAGCAGCAGAGCAATGGTAAATTTGTTTGGGGGTTTCTGGGTTGGGATTAAGAGGATCTATGACAATAGCCAGGATGTCTCTAAAAGCACTGGCAGGACGAGAGCAGTAAAGGCAAGGCCAGGGTGCTCCTCAGCACTGGCACATCCACCAGCTAAATATTTCACTAACACACATAAGTGTTCCATGGAGCAGCAAGTGAAGGGACCCACGGGATGGGGTACTTCTGCTGGAAAATAGAAAAACTTTGCTATCATGGCTTTCTTATCACTTCCATGCATGTTTTTCATAAGAATGATGATCATTTTTGGCCTAACTACCGTAACTTCAAGTTTAAACTCCTACAAACATCTTGTAAGTAATAGGTAAGATATTTACACTTGCTGAATATCTGCAAACTTTGGCCTCCAGTGATATTAAGCTGATTAATTGCAAGGAAAGAGCCAAACTGAGGTCTACTGCCTGATTTGGTTGAATGTTTGCTTAAATATCTTTCTATTTGACAACAGCCAATGTAACTGTGGTGAGGAACTGGGACTCACAGTGGGATAACCTGTCCTTGCAGGATAGTTCAGAATATCACCCACTTGAACCTTTATTTTCTGCAGAAAAGGTGTATCTGTTCACAAAGTTAATTCAGGCAGATTCAGAGCACTGTTAAGATTTTGTTTCCATGGGCTAAGGAAGCTGTATCTGTACCCTCTGATCTATCCTCAGTGTATTTCACTATTTAACTAACTCACAACAGAATCAGATTTCAAGCTTGATCTTATTTGTAATCGTATGTAATATCACACATTTTGATTTCAAAAGTGAGTGAAATGTCTATTCAATAGTAAGGGGGGGGGGTCATTCTTTTTCACAATTTGATGTGAAACCTCAAATGATGCTGGAAGATCATCTGTGTGAACACTATTTCAGCCTTTCTAAGAAACCCATCTGACCACTCATATCAGCTTGAATGCTCTATTGGTTTATTAGTTGCACCAGTTTGCTGGTTGCTGCTGTTGCTTTAATGTGATGAAAAGGTTTTTCTGACTTGACTATTTTCCTTCAGCTCACACAAGTGTATTCCAGTTCTGCCACTCTCTTCTCTTTCCTTCCTAACTCTCTGATAATTGTCTGTCTGTCATTTATATGTCTCCTCTTTGCTGGATATCACTTCATTATTCCTCTTAATAGCACCCTTAGTACAAAGCAAAGCTGTCCTCGAAGCTTCCTATAACACATAGCACAGTAATGCATTACATAACACATCCCCCATTCAGGGATTCTTCCAGAAGACTGCATTTACTGGTGCTGACCTTTGCAATGGAGCCATGACAGTTCATGCCCCTCTGACTGAGATTTCTGTCACACTGCTGCTCCTCGATCCTATATGCAGCTGATGCTGCCCCTAGATTTCAATCCACAGACAGCAAATGGACGGCTTCTGGGTAACAGCAGAAAGCAGTAGCATCTAGCAGAACCTGCTGTGGTTTTCTTCTATGTTATCCCCTTTGCAACACGCTGGAGAATATTGAATATTGAGTATTTCCTAATGGAGACTGCATTTTCAGCCAGCTGTGGCTCGCTGTTCCAAAGTCAGACAGCATTTAAGCCATTAACGATGTGTGAGAGAGAGCAACTTAAAAACCTCAGATTTTGAGAGACAATATCAATAGACATGTTTGAACGTTACGTAGATTAAAAGCCTTTTTTCTGTTGTTTCTGTAGTTCCCCTGTATGCATCAATCTTGAGGACAATTTGTGCTGTATTTTCCTGTTTCTGTATCTCAGTGTTTTATGCCAATCAGCACCCAGCTTGATCTTATTCATGCTTTTCTCCTGAGGCATGCACAGGAAGAAATGAAGACTGTGTAGAAAGAAAGAAAGAAACACTGCATGGGTTTGTTCTGTTAAGACTAAAGAGTTTGGCAAATAGTTTTCTCTGATGTCTTTTTGATATGTGTGTTTGGTGGGAAGTGTTCATGAACAAAGAGATTGTGCAGCAAGGATTGCATTGCTTCATGTAAAAGTAGCTCATACTCCATCTGCTGAGTAACTGAGTAAAGAACATCTATCTGTTACTGTACTCCAAACACTAGTGCTACCCTCTGAATGGCAGATGATGGTGCATACAGCACACGGCTGTTTTCTTTTGGGGGGGTTGGTTTTTTTCTTCCATATATTCAGAAGTATACAAATCTAGATTTGGACTTGGGATTAAAAAGTTTGTCTCACATGACATACTCCTTATTCAGACAGGCAGCCTGCATTCATTCTTAAAGCTGTCCCAGAGTCACCCATGGCTGCTGTACTGGCATTTATGCGGAGCATTTCTTTCTTTAGACACCTTGATTCATGTCTCAATCAGTAGAGTGACAAAAATGAAAGAAATCAATAAGGAAGCAAAGATACTGATCAAGTTGTGGACTACCACCTGGTATTGAATATAATGCATGTTTTGAGAGGAAGGCTAAGATGCACTTCAATAGCATGTCAAAGTTCCTACGAGCTGATATCCAGAGAGCAATTTGAATCCTATTAGACAGAAAAAGGAAAAGGAAAAGGGAAAGGAAAAGAGAAAGGGAAAGAGGAAGGGGAAGGGGAAGGGAAAGGGGAAGGGGAAGGGGAAGGGGAAGGGAAAGGGAAAGGGAAAGGGAAAGGGAAAGGGAAAGGGAAAGGAAAAGGGAAAGGGAAAGGAAAAGGGAAAGGGAAAGGGAAACAGAAACGAAAAAGAAAAGGAAAAGGAAAAGGAAAAGGAAAAGGAAAAGGAAAAGGAAAAGGAAAAGGAAAAACAAGAAAGGGAAAGGGAAAGGGAAAAGGAAAGGGAAAGGGAAAGGGAAAAGGAAAAGGGAAAGGAAAAGGAAAAGGAAGAGGAAGAGGAAGAGGAAGAGGAAGAGGAAGAGGAAGAGGAAGAGGAAGAGGAAGAGGAAGAGGAAGAGGAAGAGGAAGAGGAAGAGGAAGAGGAAAGGAAGAACAAGAAAAAAGAGAAAGGGAAAGGGAAAGGGAAAGAAAGAGAAAGAGAAAGAAAAAAGAGAAAAAGAGCAAGAGGAAGAGAAAAAGAAAGAAGTAGGAAGAGGAAAAAAGAAAGGAAGAGGGGAGGGATAATGCAATATTCTCCTCCCTTTTGGAGTTTTAAACAGAAAGCACTGACCTTTGCACAGCAGCACTGCAGCACTGCATTCTGCATAGGCTCTGCACAGCCTGCCCTTTAAATGTCAGGTGATCCTAACCCATTCTGGAAGGCAGACATGGGATCATGACCTTCTAGACTCCATCTGAGCACATAAAGGAAGAACTGAGTTACTTAGACAAGGCAGGAACAGAGTGCTGTGATCTTAAAGAAATCTACAGTTAAAAAGCTAATGCTTTTCACCAGGTTTAGGAGATGCGAATTTATTTTCCTCCAACACAATACAAAACACACTTCAAATTCATGTTTAAATGATATCTGCTTAACTAGACTTGCTTTTGTTGAACTAGAGGTCTAACACAGCCTAAGCAATATTAAACATGCATTAGGTATACTCTGGTTTGGCAGGAAAGGAAATTAAGGGATTATTCAGCTCTGGTGTCCCCTACGACAATACCTGATTCCCAGGCTTTAAGCTGACTGCTGTCCCCACTTGCCCTTCAGTCCCAGTGCTGGAGTGAACCAGTACACTGCTCAATACTGCTTTAATTTCATTTTTGATCCGCAGCAAGGGCAGGAAGCCAGAGTTAAGGCCCCTGAGGGTTAAAATGATCTCCATGACTGCTCCATGACCTACATCCCCTCCCCAAACCAGCTCATTTCAGAGCACCAGGTCCCCCCTTGAAGCCTCACTAATGACCCCATAATTGATGTTTCTCTCCAGCCTCCTGCTCTGAGTTTCTAACTCTCAGTGTGTGTTTTTTTCCCTAGATCTGAGTGCACTCTCGTCTCCCCCAGGCACTGAGCAGCAGCCAGCTGCTGCAAGGAAGGGTGTCAATGGATGGGTGGATGGGTGGGTGG
>JACDJE010001020.1:23938-39460 GCA_016647715.1 Pavo muticus
CTGACGGCCGCCTTCGCCAACCACTACGAGCTGCGCACCAGCGCGGCGCTGGACAGGGAGACGACGGGCGAGTACAACGTGAGCATCGTGGCCACGGACTGGGGCCGGGCGCGGCTGAGCGCTCGCGAAAGCGTGTGGGTGCGCGTCGCCGACGTGAACGACAACGCGCCGCGCTTCACGCAGGCGGCGTACAGCATGTGGGTGAGCGAGAACGAGGCGGGCGCGGTGCGGATCGGCAGCGTGAAGGCGACGGACGCGGACGCGGGCGCGAACGGGCGCGTGAGGTACGCGGTGGTGCGGGAGGAGGGCGAGGAGCGTCCCGCCGTGTCGGTGGACGCGGAGAGCGGGGACGTGTCCGTCGTGCGGGCGCTGGACTACGAGCAGGTGCGCGCCGTGGAGGTGACGGTGCTTGCCGCCGACGGGGGCTCGCCGGCGCGGAGCGCCACGGCGCTGCTGCGGGTGCTGGTGCGGGACGAGAACGACAACGCGCCCGTGGTGCTGCACCCGCCGGCCGACGGCGGCGCGGCGCTGGGCGAGCTGGTGCCGCGGCGGGCGCGGGCGGGCTACCTGGTGGCCAAGGTGGTGGCGGTGGACGCGGACGCGGGGCAGAACGCGTGGCTGTCGTACGAGCTGGCCAAGGCGACGGAGCCGGGGCTGTTCCGCGTGGGGCTGCACAGCGGCGAGGTGCGCACGGCGCGGGCCGTGGGCGAGCGCGACGCGGCCCGCCACAGGCTGGTGGTGCTGGTGCGGGACCGCGGGCGGCCGCCGCGCTCCGCCAGCGCCACGCTGGCCGTCGCCCTGGCCGACGGCTTCTCCGAAGGCCAGCTGCGGGCGAGCGAAGAAGAGGCGCCGGCCGCCGAGCCCGACGGCCGCCTCACCCTGTACCTCAGCGTCTGCTTGGCCTGCGTGTCCGCGCTCTTCGTGGCCGGCGCGGCGGCCGCCGTGGCCGCCAAGGTGCGGCGGGCCCGGCGGGGCGAGCCGGGGCCCTTGCCCAGCTTCCCGCACTCCGCCGCCGACAGCAGCGCCGGCTCCCTGCCCCGCAGCTACGTCTACGACGTCCGCCTGGCCGCCGGCACCGTCAGCAGCGACTTCCGCTTCCTCGGGCCGCTCTTGCCCTGCTTCCCCGCCGGGCTGCCGCAGGGCGCGGCCGAGCAGCGGAGCTCGCTGTGCTCGGCCGGCGTCGGGCAAGAAGAAGGCGACTGGGCTGTGCAGGTGAGCAGGCGGAGCGCGGGGGACGGGGGAGAGCGCGGGGGCAGCGCGGTGTGGGGGACAGAGGGAGGCAGGGTGTGAGGGTGGTAGTGGGGGTTTGCCCCCGAGTGCGTCTGTGGGACGGCAGGGAGCATCGGAGAGGCCGTGTTGGTGATGGCGTCTTGTCTTTCCTTCGGAGCATTAGCGAGAGTATAACTGATATCAGCTCAGTGTCTGTTTTCCCTCTGTTGCTGTCTGAGTTCCCACATCCATTTTCCTCTTTTTACCGCTGGCTTTATAGCACATTATTTGTTCACGAGGAAACCGTTTGTGTCTGCTCCCCTCTTCCTGATCCAAACAAGATTTTCTGTTATGCTTTTCTGAGATCCATATGTAGTGCTTAAATAGGACTATAGAATCCCTGTAGGATTTTAATGTTGTCTTGTTCAGATCAGAGTGATGTCACAGCCCTCCTCTTTGCCTCTGAACAGGGAAGATTGGTCTCCCATTTCCACGGCTTAAGATGAGCCTTCTCGGCTTCTCATTGACACCTGCTTACAGTTAACATCCCAATGTCAGCCCTCCACTGTGTTCTTTGCAGGGCCGAGCTCCCCTGTCTGAAGGCACGGCTCCCAGGGCAGCAGAGGAGAATGGCAGTTTGGATCAAAGCCCCTGGCTCAGCCATCAGTAAGGGAGGAGGAGGAGAAGCATCTCGGTCCTCATGGCCTGATATCTTCCAAGTGAATTGAAAGAGAAACCCAACGTGCACCAAAATGTACCAGGCGATTTCAGGACTGCTCTGTGAGAGAGCAAGGACACTCCTCTTATGCAATACTTTATTCATGTATTTATTCTGTAATTTTGTGATGTTTGGGGTTGGATGCATGCTGGGAACCCTGAGATTTGATATCTGATTGTGATAGTGCTATTGCTCCTAAGTATGAGGTGAAAAAAGAGGAGAAAAGATTCTGATATTCAAGCTATCATTTTCCTACATCTGTTTTTATGTATTCATTTTTGTTATCAGGTGGAATCTGTAGTAATATAATCTATTCAGTGCCGGGCAATGTCAATATTAATCAAAGCTGAATGTTGCTAGCAAAGGCATTCTTGAATAACATTGAGAAGCTGGCTGCCATAGAGATGGCTGACATTCACACAGTGCACATTCAACCAGGAGTTCCCTGGATCTGCATGCTGTAAAAAGTGCTCTTTGAGCATTGAATTCTGTTTTCGTTTGGTTTGGTTTCCTAATCTAAAGTCTAAATGAATGGTTCTAGAGCATTTCTGGAATCTCTAGTATAAGATAGCAGAGAATTCAAAGCCATGTGATATTTCTGATATTTCATTTCACTCACGTATTTCCATGATTTGAATGCCTGGTGACAAAACCAATAAAATCTACTGGGAAATCGGAAAGAATCTGAGTGTTAATGTAAGGGCTGCGTCTTCTGATGTGCTGATACCATTCTAGCTCAGAGCTCCCTTAAGGATCACTGCTTTGTTTATACTCTTCTGTTTCTGATGTTGACGGACAACATCTCCCAGGAAGTGAGGGGAGTCAGCAGGAAAGGTCTGTGGAAGCTCCTCCCAGCCTGGATCTTTTCCTAACTCTGGTGTTACCGTATATGAGGTTCCAGGAAGGTATGATTGCAGGTCCACTTTGGGACAGTCAGGATCAGAGGTCACGGCATCAATTAATGGACAGCAAGTGTCATTGCTGTTCTTGCATGGAATGAATGAGGAGCCACATTCCCAAATGTTTCTACTGATTTTCTTTCTGGTGCCTCATGTGATGCTATATTTTTGCCTTTAGGAGGAAAACAACGTTGAGAACACAGCGATGTTTTAGTTGTTGCTGAGCAGTGCTGCACAGAGCCGAGGACCTTTCAGCTTTTTGTGCTGTGCTGTCACCGAGAGGGCTGTGGGTGTACATGAAGCTGAGGGGGACAGACCCAGGACAGCTGTCCTAACCTGGCCAAAGGGATATTCCACCTCATATGACAACATGAAAGTGATGCAGCTGGGGCAGTTGGTTGTGACTGGGGGCAGCCACTCCCAGGGGACTCTCTGGGTATCGCTCAGCAGGTGGTGAGCAGTTACGTTGTGCATCTCTTGTTTTCTGTGTATCTATTTCTCTGTCATTATTGTCAAGGCTCTTCCTTCCTTCCTTCCTTCCTTGCTTCTGTGCCTTAGTGGATATCTTTTATCTTTTTTCACAGATTCCACTTTGTTTTATTTTTTCTCAGTTCTCTCCCCCAGCACACTGGGAAGGGCAGTGATGGAACAGCCATGTTGTGCTGAGCTGCTGCCGGGTTATACCACAATAATCCTTCTTGGTGCCCAGCGGGGGACCAAAGTGTTGAGATAACCACCGATCTGACCAGAGTGTTTCAAAACTGAATTGATATGAGGGTTAATGTAGTTTAATGATTTCTGACCACATTCTACAATTTTTTTTTTCATAATTTTCAAGTCTTTTGGTGGCATTTCTCAGAACTACTTATTATGAACCCTTACTTGCTATATAAGTTCTCTGTTGTGCTGTTTACCATCTCTGAGGGATGGAATAAGATGATAGTTCTGCTGTTACAGATAACATGGGGCTATAACATGTTAAAGTGACTGCTCAGGAGACTCAGCTGGTGTTTGTACTCCACACTGTCATCATTTTCATGCTTAGGAAACCATCTCTCAGAAACTACAAAGAATAACACATTTTCCTTTGTCTCCTTAGGGAGCCAGATTATGGGAGAGTGAACAAGCTGTGTTTTCCACCATTTCCTCACTCTTCCTTTCTCTGTCACCTTCCCCTTCTCCTCCAGGCTAGTTAAATAGCTCTTGAGAATGTTAAATATCCTTCTGATGTTCAAACCAGTATGATACTACTGCTGTGTCTCCTGAATACATTTCTGGTTTTCTGGTCTGTATGGAGCCAGACAATGGGAACGTGAATGGGCAATGTTTCCCACCATTTCCTCACTCTCCCTTTCTCTTTCACCTGCCCCTTCTTCTCCAGTCTCGTTACTCTTGAGAATGTTAAATACCCTTGAGATGTTCAAACCAGCATGATCCTACTGCTGTGTCTCATCAATACGTTTCCAGTTTTGTCAAAATTTAAACAACTCTTTAGGAATGCAACCCAGAGATGTGACCTGACACAGTAATTTATGAGTGTCAGGCTGTGTGGGAGGATATTAGCAGGCCCCTAGAAGAGTAGGCACTGTCAATGCTTTGGAACTCCACCCCTGAACAAGTGCAGGATCCAGAAAAACTGGCAAACTGTTTGCAGCAGATATGCCATCACTCTGGCAGTTGTAGAGAGACAGCAATGACTGCAACGTGGTGGGGCTTGGCCTATGCCTGCTGCACCCTGATCAATGCTATTCAGCACACTCAAGGGGAAGAGAAGGTCTCTAACTCTGATGACAATGTGACAGGCCCTGAGGCTGCTTCAACTTCTGTGATAGGCCCTGCAGTTTCTTCATCCCTCACTACAGTCCCTGTGGTTGCTTTGAGGCCTGTGCCAGTTGCTGTGGATGCTCCAAGCCCTGCTATGTGCTCTGTGGCTGCTCCAATTACCACCACAGGCCTGTAGTTACTGCAACACCGCTATGGGCCCTACAGTTGCTCCAGCTCCTCCATCACAGCCTGTGGTTGCTTCAAATCCTGTGGCAGGCCCTGTAGTTTCACCAGTCCTCAAAACAGGCCCCGGAGTCACTGCATTCCTAGCTACAAGCCCTGCTGTTTCTTCAACTCCCATGAGAGGCCTTGAGGTTGCTCCAGCTGCTGCAGCAGGCCCTGTGGTTGCCCCATCTATCACAATGGTCTCTGTGGTTTCTCCAACTCATGTGACAGGTCCTGAGGTTGCTCCTTCCTCTGCATAGGTCCTGTGGTTGCTCCAACCCACTCAACACTCTTTGTGGTTGCTCCAAGTCCCATGACAATCCCTACAGTTGCTCCAACTCTTGCAGCGGGTCTCAAAGCTGTTTCAACCCTCCAAACAGGCCCTGCTGTTTCTCCAGTCCCTGTGTCACTATCAGTTGCCCCTATACAATAGACAAGACAATGACTGCAAATGTCAGCTTCTTGTCATAACCCATAAAGGAGGCTCTAACAATGTGTCTCCTGACCTTAAAGGAACATTTAGTGGAGCATGGAGGCACTGATGACAAGTCACAGAAATCACTGAAGAAGAGGGGAATGGAGCCAGTGTGCAGAATCAGAGGCCATCCAGCTGGCTTTAGATATTGCCAAATGAGAGAAGTGACCAGTGCTCTATCTCTTCACTCTCTCATGAATTGTGGAAAATACTCTCTGAGAGTTGTTACAACCATACAAGGAGTGTAACAGGCAGCACAGAGGCAAACACCGCATGTCTGCTGCACTGTGAAAAGGTATTGCTGCCCATGTAGAGATCTTGATTATACAAGTACATTCTGTAAGATACTCACATGCCCAGGAGTTTTGCCATGGAATAACATCAAAGATCTAGCAAGAAGGTGATGCTGCTAGGACTGAAATGGTTCAGATAGCTCTGCACAGGCAACATACAGGTGTGTTATTACACCCCCATGTGCCTATTTTTCCTTTAACACACTTCTACACCTGAAGGTGAAGAGCAACATGTCAATTGTGAACTGAGCGCAGTCAGAGTGGGACGTGTCTTTAGAAGCTCTTCTCTGCCTGGATCTGTTCCCAGCTATGCAGGCACCAAAGATGAAGTTGCAATAAGGAAGGTTACAGTTCCATACTCCTCTCCTTGAGGTGCCCAGGGCTGATCAGGAGTGTATGCAAATGGATCCCAGGTGTTACTGTCTATTTTGAATGGCAGGAATGAGGAGGTGTGTACAACAAATGAAGGCAATGACAGTGCCTTCTAATGGAATACAAACACTAAAGGGCGAAAGCATATAAAAAAGAAAGAGTATTGCCTCACTCCTTCCAGTGACCAGTAACAGCACAAGAGGAGTGCAGTCTCTATCCAGAGACAGAGCACACCTTCAGCTGCTCACCCTTAAATGAGAGTGAGATAGGGTGGATCCAGGCTCCATGCCTTCCAGTCACTCAGGTTCATTGCTTGCCCTGAGATTCCTGACTTAGCCACGCCTTCTCACCTGGTTCTCAACCATTGGTTCAAGCTGTGATCTGGCAATTCCACTGCAAGCCTTATGCCCATTTTTCTACTGAAGCACTTGGCCTATGGCCGTTTTTGCTAGAAATTTCTGTGTTGCTACTAACAATTGTAACTTGAGCGATGGTAACAGTCCCAAGTGGATGGCTGTGTGGATGTGCTGCATGCATGGCAAGAAGGAAGAAAGGAAGGAAGGGAAGGATAGAAAACTGACTTGGTCTCTGATGCTGTTTAGCCTATCACGCTTCCAAACCAAAGGAATGCAAGAGGAAAGTACAACAATGGCTACATCCAAGTGAAGTTGGGGGCCTGTCTTTGCAATAACAAGAGGAAGCTCCTTTGTCTGCTAAAGCTGGAGAAATACTCTATCCTGCTTTTTCAAGCAGACCTAGTGAGGTTGCAATGAGGGGAGTACAAAAAATCAAGAGAATTCGTATCCCTTGGAATGATGTTTAAAGGACTGGGAGCTCACGTAGTGATCTCCTCCTTCAGAGTTGTTCTAAAGAAATTAGGAAGAGAACCTCTAAGAAGGCAATGCAGATTAAGCCCATCTGAAGCTTCTGTATCCCAGTGCATGCATCATGGGAAATAAGCATGAGCTGGAAACCACAACTTTGAAAATCAGAGAACTGTTGCTTATTTGATATCATGGTAATGTGGTGAGAAGTTTCACACAACGAGAACACTGCAATCAAGAGTCACAGGCTGATCACAAGAGTTAGACAGGAAAGGATGGGCAAGGGTTTTACCCCTTAGGAAGAGCTGGTAAACTACAGAGCTGTGAGCCTCGTGTCTGTGCCAGTGGAGATGAGGGAACAGGTCCTCTTAGAAGCCATGTTAAGACACATGCAAGAAAAGGAGGTGATGTGTCACAATCAGCATTGCTTCACCAAGGGCAGATCCTGTTTGACCAAGCTGGTGTCCTTCTATGGTGGAGTAACAGCATCGTTGGACAAAGCAAGAGTAAGTGATGTCACCCAGATGGACTCGTGCAAGGCTTTTGACATGGTCCCACACAACCTCCTTATCTGTGACTTGGAGAGGTATGGATCTGAAGGATGGGCTATTCAGTGGATAAGGAATTGGTTGGATGCTCACAGCCATAGGATTGTGGTCAAGAGTGTTATGTCTGGGTGGAAACCGATGATGAGTGGTGTCCCCCTAGAGGTCTGTCTTGAGACCAGTGCTCTTCAACATCTCTATCAATGACCTAGACAGTGGGATCAGATGCACCCTCAGTGGATTTGCAGATGACACTTATCTGAGAGGTACAGTTGATTCAATAGATGGTAGGGATGCTATCCAAAGGACCTGGACAAGCTTGGGAAGTGAGTCCATATGAATCGAATGAGGTTCAACATGTCCATGAGGTGGACTTGGACTTGGGTCAGGTTCTTCCCAGGTTTGACTACAGTCTGGGAGAAGCCCTGTGGAGAAAGACTCGAAGTTTCAGGTGCATAAAGATCTTGACATGAGCCATAAATGCGTGACTGCAGTACAGATGACCAACTGTATTGTGGGCTCCATCAAAAGAGAGATGGCTAGCAGGGTGAGAGAAGTTATTGTCTCCTTCTGCTGTGCCCTCATGAGGACCCACCTGGAATATTGTGTCCAGGTTTGTGCCCACCAGCACTGACATGGAGCGAATGGAACAAAACCAGAGGAGTCCATGATGATGATGAGAATGTTGGAGCACCTCTGCTATGAAGGAAAGCCTAACCATTAGGCAGAAAGCATGTGAAAGCGGTCAAAGCTCAGTACATCAAATGAAGAAGAGCATGTAAGCATTTCAGGTTGGATATTAGGAACAGTTTCTTCTCAGAAAGAGCAGTAATGCATTGGCACAGGCTGCCCTCGGAGGTGGTGGAGTCACCGTCCCTGGAGGTGTTCCAGAAAAGGGTAGATGTCACACTGAGGGACATCGTTTAGTGGGCACAGTGGGGTGGGTGGATGGTTGGATTTGATGATCCTAGTGGTCCTTTCCAGCCTTAATGATTCTATGATAAGAGATGTATGAATGGCTCTCCCCCTGCTCAGGATGCCTTTATGAGGAGATCCTTGCTTCTTGACATGGTTTAGACAAGTGAATCACTGATGCCAGGTTGCAGCAAACTGCGCATCCCCTTACCTGCCCTAGGATGTGTTCCTGTTTGTCAGGATCTTTTTGAGAAAGTAAGGTTTTGTTTGAGGAATTTCATTATTACTGACACATCTAGAGCTGCTATTAGTAAAAAGAAGCAGAACTGGAATTATCTATACAGAGCTGCTTACCATACTGTGGCTTCTTTGAGAGCAATGTGCTATAAGCCACATACCAGTTAAGTTCTTTAATTAACCATTTATAGATTCAAAGTTTCTCATAGCTCCTTTTATCTGTGTTCCTTAGCTACAGTACAATATGGAAAATACAGGAAATGAAATCTCTCTTTGTTTGACGAAATAAAATTGACAAGGAAAGAAATCACAGCAAAAGAAATACAGGCCACCTCATCATGCTTGCAATATGTGGGCAATACTGGTGGTAGGTGGATGGATGGACTAGATGATCTTAGAGGTGTTACCCGGCCTTAATGAGTCTACGAGTCTACACCTCACTTCCCTTCTATATGATCCTTTCAGGTATTCCTAAACGTGTGTATCCCAAACTCTCCAAGCAGCTGGCAGCTCCTTGATGTTTGCATGCAGAGGGGAACATTCTTCAATCAGATATGAGAGCTTTATTGTGTGATGACACACTTCACCATAGGTGCAATAGGCAATATGTCTGCCGCTTCACTGAAGTCTTACTCACAGAAAAGCATGAGAGCTCAGGAACCTTTGGGTGAGTTGTGATACCCCTCCCGATGTGAAGAAAACAATATCAGGATTCAGTTTTAGAGCAGAATTATCTTTCTGGCATGATAGCAAGCTGGAGTGATGGTGAATCATTTGCTTACAGCATCTTTCCCTGTAAGCTCTCTGGCACCAGTTCTCCTATTCAGTGCTGGTATCTGTCAGCACCACCCCTCTATTTAATTAACATTTGCTGATTGAAAAATAAGTGAAAGTGAAGAAATTATGACCATACACTCAATGGAAATGACATTTTCCCAATTCAACCCAGCACGGAGCAAAAGATTTCGTGTTGGAGACCCAGGAAGTGATACCCAGAGCAGCACTCTGTGTGCGGGCAGTAAGCCCGCTGCCAAACGCGGCGAGTATTTACACTGCGCTTTGGGATCGTGTGTTCAGGAGGAAAGGAGATTAGAACCGCGAATTTCAAATCGGCAGCGCTGCTCGGAAGGCGGAGAAGGAGCAATTCCCGGTTGCGCCGCTGGGTGGGGATGTTGGCCACGGAGCGGCAGCTCCCTCTGCCCGCAGCGCGCTTTCAGGCGCAGGCGCACAGAAGAGCCGGGCGAGCCGCTCGGGAAGGGCGGCGGGGCACGGAGCCGGGCGCTCGGGGGCTTTGGGGCCGAGCTGCTGGGAAAGGCGGCTTTCGGTCGGCGAGAGGCAGCGCCGTGCGTGGGGGCCGGCGAGAAAGGCGGCGAGGCATGGAGGCCGCTGGGAAAGGCCGGCTGTGGCGGAGAGGGACGGCGAGCGGGAGACGGAGCGGCGGCGGCGGCGAGAGGCAAGTGGTGTTGTGGCTGGTGTGCGTTTGCGTGTGGGAGAGCGGGGCCGAAAGGCTGCGCTATTCCGTGTGGGAGGAAATGGCGAGGGAGTCGTTGGTGGGCAACGTCGGCCAGGACCTGGGGCTTTCTCCGAGCCAGCTGGCGGCTCGCAAGGCGCGCGTGGTGTCGGAGGGGAGCGAGCAGCATTTCCGCCTGGATCCGCACAGCGGCGTCCTGAGGGTGACGGAGACGCTGGACCGAGAGCGGCTGTGTCCGCACAGCGAGAGCTGCGCGCTCTTCTTTCAGCTTTTCTTGGAGAACCCGGTGCAGCTGATCCGCGGGGAGGTGGAGGTTCGGGACGTGAACGACAACTCCCCCGTGTTCCCGCAGAAGGAGGTGGTTTTAAAGATTCTCGAAACGGCATCTCCGGGGTCCCGGTTTCCCCTAGAAGCTGCACGGGACAGAGACATGGGGTCTAACGGTTTGCAGAATTACAGCCTCTCCCCGAATTCGCATTTCTCCCTTGCTCTCGAAACAGGGAAAAGCGGTGCCAAATATGTAAAGCTCATCCTAGAAAGGCCTTTGGACCGCGAGGAGCAGCGGGAGCTGCATTTGGTGCTGACGGCCACGGACGGGGGCTCGCCGCCCAGGTCGGGCACGGCTCAGGTCCGGGTGGTGGTGCTGGATGCCAACGACAACACGCCGGTGTTCTCGCGGGAGGTGTACGAGGTGCGCGTGGCCGAGAACAGCCCCCCGGGGCAGCTGGTGGTGCGGGTGTCGGCCGCGGATCCCGACGAAGGATCCTACGGCAAAGTGCAGTACGAGTACACCCAGACTTCGGAAGGATCGCAGCAACTCTTTGATCTTAACGCTGAGACCGGGGAGATTCGGGTCACGGGGAACCTCGACTTCGAAGAGGCTAAAACCCACGAAATGCTAGTGAGTGCCACGGACGGCGGTGGTCTGTCTGCACACTGCAAAGTGCACGTGGAGGTGCTGGACGTGAACGACAACGCGCCGGAGATCGCGCTGAGCTCCGTGAGCGCGTCCATCCCCGAGGACGCCCCGGCCCGCACCGTGGTGGCCCTGCTGAGCGTGCGGGACCGCGACTCCGGCGACAACGGGCGGACGGAGTGCGCCATCGAGGGCGACGTGCCCTTCAGGCTGACGGCCGCCTTCGCCAACCACTACGAGCTGCGCACCAGCGCGGCGCTGGACAGGGAGACGACGGGCGAGTACAACGTGAGCATCGTGGCCACGGACTGGGGCCGGGCGCGGCTGAGCGCTCGCGAAAGCGTGTGGGTGCGCGTCGCCGACGTGAACGACAACGCGCCGCGCTTCACGCAGGCGGCGTACAGCATGTGGGTGAGCGAGAACGAGGCGGGCGCGGTGCGGATCGGCAGCGTGAAGGCGACGGACGCGGACGCGGGCGCGAACGGGCGCGTGAGGTACGCGGTGGTGCGGGAGGAGGGCGAGGAGCGTCCCGCCGTGTCGGTGGACGCGGAGAGCGGGGACGTGTCCGTCGTGCGGGCGCTGGACTACGAGCAGGTGCGCGCCGTGGAGGTGACGGTGCTTGCCGCCGACGGGGGCTCGCCGGCGCGGAGCGCCACGGCGCTGCTGCGGGTGCTGGTGCGGGACGAGAACGACAACGCGCCCGTGGTGCTGCACCCGCCGGCCGACGGCGGCGCGGCGCTGGGCGAGCTGGTGCCGCGGCGGGCGCGGGCGGGCTACCTGGTGGCCAAGGTGGTGGCGGTGGACGCGGACGCGGGGCAGAACGCGTGGCTGTCGTACGAGCTGGCCAAGGCGACGGAGCCGGGGCTGTTCCGCGTGGGGCTGCACAGCGGCGAGGTGCGCACGGCGCGGGCCGTGGGCGAGCGCGACGCGGCCCGCCACAGGCTGGTGGTGCTGGTGCGGGACCGCGGGCGGCCGCCGCGCTCCGCCAGCGCCACGCTGGCCGTCGCCCTGGCCGACGGCTTCTCCGAAGGCCAGCTGCGGGCGAGCGAAGAAGAGGCGCCGGCCGCCGAGCCCGACGGCCGCCTCACCCTGTACCTCAGCGTCTGCTTGGCCTGCGTGTCCGCGCTCTTCGTGGCCGGCGCGGCGGCCGCCGTGGCCGCCAAGGTGCGGCGGGCCCGGCGGGGCGAGCCGGGGCCCTTGCCCAGCTTCCCGCACTCCGCCGCCGACAGCAGCGCCGGCTCCCTGCCCCGCAGCTACGTCTACGACGTCCGCCTGGCCGCCGGCACCGTCAGCAGCGACTTCCGCTTCCTCGGGCCGCTCTTGCCCTGCTTCCCCGCCGGGCTGCCGCAGGGCGCGGCCGAGCAGCGGAGCTCGCTGTGCTCGGCCGGCCTCGGGCAAGAAGAAGGCGACTGGGCTGTGCAGGTGAGCGAGAGGAGCGCGGGGGACGGGGAGGAGCGCGGGGGCAGCGCGGTGTGGGGGAGAGAGGGAGGCAGGGTGTGAGGGTGGTAGTGGGGGTTTGCCCCCGAGTGCGTCTGTGGGACGGCAGGGAGCATCGGAGAGGCCGTGTTGGTGATGGCATCTTGTCTTTCCTTCAGACCATTAGCGACAGTATAACTGATATCAGCTCAGTGTCTGTTTCCCCTCCGTTGCTGTCTGAGTTCCCACATCCAGTACCCTCTTTGTAACGTTATCATTAAGGCACATTATTTGTTCATGAGGAAACCGTTTTGTCTGCTCCCCTCTTCCTGATCCATAAAAGATTTCCAGTTACGCTTTTCTGATGTCCATGTGCAGGGCCTTAATAGGGCTATAGAATCCCTGTAGGATTTTAATGTTGTCTTGTTCAGATCAGAGTGACGTCACTGCTCTCCCCTTTGATTCTGGGCAGGGAAGAGTGGTCTCCCAGTCCCACTGCTTATGATGAGCCTTCTCAGCTTCCCATTGTCAGCTGCTTACCGTTAACGCCCCAATGTCAGCCCTCCACTGTGTTCTTTGCAGGGCCGAGCTCCCCTGTCTGAAGGCACGGCTCCCAGGGCAGCAGAGGAGAATGGCAGTTTGGATCAAAACCCCTGGCTCAGCCATCAGTAAGGGAGGAGAAGGAGAAGCATCTCGGTCCTCATGGGCTCATATCTTCCAAGTGAAATGAAAGAGAGACCCAACATGCGCCAAAATGTACCAGGGAAATGCAGGACTGCTCTGTGAGAGAGCAAGGACACTCCTCTTATGCAGTGCTTTATTCATATATTTATTCTGAAATTTTGTTATTTTTGGGGTTGGACGCATGCTGGGAACTCTGAGATGTGATATCTAATTGTGATAGTGCTATTGCTCCTAAGTATGAAGTGAAAAACGGGAAGAAAATTTGCTGAACATTTTCATTCATGAGCTTTCATGCATTCTTTTCTGTTGTCAGGTGGGCTCTGTACTAATGTAATCTATTCCGTGCCAGGCTGTATAGCTGTTAATCAAAGCTAAATGTTGTAGGAAAGGTATTCTTTAATAACACCGAGAAGCTGGCTGCCATAGAGATGGCTGACATTCACACAGTGCACATTCAACCCGGAGTTCCCTGGTTCTGCATGCTGTACAGAGTGCTCTTAGAGCACTGTATTTCGTTTTGGTTTGGTTTTGTTTACTAGTCATATGTCTAAATGAATGGTTCTAGAGCATTTCTAGAATGTCGGTTATAAGATAGCAGGGCAAATCAAAGCAATGTGATATTTCTGATATTTCATTTTGTTCACATATTTCCATGAGTTGAATGTCTGATGACAAAACCAATAAAATCTACTGGGAAATCTGAAAGAATCTGAGTTTCAATGTAAGGTCCACATCTTCTGATGTGCTGACATGCTATTCTAGCTATGAGCTCCATTAATGATCACTTTTCTGCTTATACTCTTCTGTTTCTGATGTTGACGGACAGCATCTCCCATGAGCTGTGGGGAGTCAGAGCAGGAAGGGTCTGTGAAGCTCTTCTCAGCCTGGATCTGTTCCTAACTATAATGGTACCATAGATGAGGTTATAGTAAGGAATGATAACAGGTCCACCATCCGGGGACATTCAGGAGCGCAGGTCAGGGCATAAATACAAGGATACCAAGTGTTACTACTACTCTTGCATGGAATGATTGAGGAGCCACATTGCCAACCTTATCTGCAAATGCAGTTTGCCTACAATTGGCTTTTGCTCCAAATTTCTGTGTTGCTGATGGTCTTGGTTTCAGATGGAATAGGGCTGATTTACTTTGTGGTGCCTAGTGTGATGCCATGTTTTGCTTTGAGGAAGAAAACAATGTTGAGAACACAGTGATGTTTTAGTTGTTGTTGAGCAGTGCTGCACGGAGCCGAGGACGTTTCAGTTTTTTGTGCTGTCCAGCCAGTAAAGGGGCTGTGGGTGTGCAGGAAGCTGGGNGATCACTTTTCTGCTTATACTCTTCTGTTTCTGATGTTGACGGACAGCATCTCCCATGAGCTGTGGGGAGTCAGAGCAGGAAGGGTCTGTGAAGCTCTTCTCAGCCTGGATCTGTTCCTAACTATAATGGTACCATAGATGAGGTTATAGTAAGGAATGATAACAGGTCCACCATCCGGGGACATTCAGGAGCGCAGGTCAGGGCATAAATACAAGGATACCAAGTGTTACTACTACTCTTGCATGGAATGATTGAGGAGCCACATTGCCAACCTTATCTGCAAATGCAGTTTGCCTACAATTGGCTTTTGCTCCAAATTTCTGTGTTGCTGATGGTCTTGGTTTCAGATGGAATAGGGCTGATTTACTTTGTGGTGCCTAGTGTGATGCCATGTTTTGCTTTGAGGAAGAAAACAATGTTGAGAACACAGTGATGTTTTAGTTGTTGTTGAGCAGTGCTGCACGGAGCCGAGGACGTTTCAGCTTTTTGTGCTGTCCAGCCAGTAAAGGGGCTGTGGGTGTGCAAGAAGCTGGGGGGATGGATTCAGGACAGCTGCCCTGAACTGGCCAAAGGGATATTCCATATCATGTGACAAAATGCAAAATGAGAAATTGGAAGAGTAGGCTGGAACTGGGGGCAGCCTTTGCTTGGGGACTGGCTGGGTATCGCTCTGCAGGTGGTAAGCAATTGCACTGTGCATCTCTTGTTTTCATAGAATCATAGAGTTATAGAATGGCCTGGGTTGAAATGGACCACAATGATCATTCAGGTTCAACCCACCTGCTATGTGCAGGGTTGCCAAACAATAGACCGGGCTGCCCAGAGCCACATCCAGCCTGGCTTTGATTGCCTCTAGGGATGGAGCATCCACAACCTCTCTGGGCAACCTGTTGCAGTGCGTCACCACCCTCTGTGTGAAACGTTGTAGAAATTTGTAGAACTGTTTTCTACATTTCTAGTTCTCTATTCATTACTATCAGGACTATCTGCCTGACACAGTAATTTATGAGTGTCAGGCTGTGTGGGAGGATATTAGCAGGCCAAAAGAAAAGTGAGCACTGTCAGTGCTTTGGAACTCCACCCCTGAACAAGTGCAGGATCCAGAAAAACTGACAAACTGTTTGCAGCAGATATGCCATCACTGTGGCAATTGTAGAGAGACAGCAATAACTGCAGCGTGCTGTGGCTTGGCCTATGCCTACTGCACCCTGATCGATGCTATTCAGCACACTCAAGGGGAAGA
>JACDJE010001019.1:0-24144 GCA_016647715.1 Pavo muticus
GGGTGCCCTAAAGGGGGGGGGACACCCCTAGAGGGGTATGGAGCCCCCCGTGGGATGTGGGACCCCCCCAAGAGGGGGATGGGACCCTTCCCAATGGGGTGTGGGACCCCCCAAAGGGGTATGGGACCCCCTCCATGGGTTATGGGGTCTCCCAGAAGGGTATGGACCCCCCCATGGGCTGTGGGACCCCCCCAGAGGGGTGTGAAACCCCTCTCAATGAGGTGTGGGACCCCCAGAGGGGCATGGGACCACCCCCAATGGGGTGTGGGACACCCCCAGAGTGCTGTGGGACCCCCAGAGGGTGATGAGATCCTCACAATGGGGTGTGGGGCTCCCCCCAGAGGGGTATGGGACCCCCTTCATGGGGTGTGAGACCCCCCCTAATGGGGTGTGGGACACCCAGGTGGGCATGAGACCCTTTCCATGGGGTATGGGGACCCCCAGAGGGATGTGAGACCCCCCCAGAGGGGTACAGGCCTCCCCCAGAAGGGTGTGAAACCCCCCCGATGGGGTGTGGGCCCCTCCCCAGAGGGGTACGGCCCCCCTGCCATGGGGTGTGGGACCCCCAAAGGGGTTTGAGACCCCCCCCCAAGGGGTGTGGGACCCTCCCAATGAGGTGTGGGATCCCCCCAGAGGGGAATGCCCCCCCTAAAGGTCTGCCCTGAGCTGCAGAGCTCTGCAAGGGGGGTCACACCCAGGCCCCCCTCCAGGCATGGTCTCCTTCCCACCCCAAGCTCAGCTCCGTGGCATCTCTTTGCTACCAAAAAAAACCAAACCATCACAAAAATAAAACAACCCCAAAACCGAAACCCACCCCCCAAAAAAAACCCCCCAACCCTGGGAGGGAAATCAGTTCCTCCTTTTGTTTTTTCCATCCTAAAANCAACCCTGACCCTATAATCCTGACCCTATCACTGTGACCCTGACCCTACAACCCTGACCCTATCACTGTGACCCTGACCCTATAACCCCTGCCCTGATTGTATAAATCTGACCATGACCCCAACCCTATAACCCTATAACCCCAACCCTGACCCTATAACTGTGACCATGACCCCAGCCCTGACCCTATAACCCCTACCCTGACCATATAACCCCAACCCTGACCCTATAACCCTGACCATGACCCCAACCCTGACCCTATGACCCCAACCCAGATCCTATAAGCCCAACCCTGACCCCACAACCCTGACCCTCTAACTCCAACCCAGATCCTATAACCCCAACCCTGACCCCATAACCCTGACCATGACCCCATAACCCTGACCCTCTAACTCCAACCCAGATCCTATAACCCTGACCCTATAACGCCAAACCTTACCATGACCCCAACCCTGACCTTATAACTCCAACCCTGACCCTATAACCCCAACCCTATAACCCCAACCCTGACCTTACAACCCCAAGTCCAGCACAAGGCCGCAGCGAACCCACATCGTACCAACAAGAGTCAGGAGGTGGTGGTGGTGGAGGGGGGGGCTTTCCTATGGCGCTCAGCTCCCAGCAGCTATAAGACCCCCCTAAGACCCCCCCCATCCCACTGGGGCCCAATGGCAGCAGTGGGGGGGGGCAGACACAGAGGACCCCCCCATCACACAGAGCCACAGACGGCCAGCAGGAGGACGCACGGAGGCGGGGGGGCTCACCCGGCGCTGCAGTGCGGATGGGGCCGGCTGCCTCGGCTCGGCTTCTCCTTTTCCTTTTGTTTTTTGTCCTTTTTCCTTTTTTTTTTTCCTATTTTTTGGCAGTTTTTTTGGCTCCTTTTCCTTCCTTTACAAACAGCCACGAAGCCGCCGCTGCCGCTGGTTGCTTTTGTTTTCTTGGTTGCTTTTTTTTTTTGCTTCTTAGAAAGAACCAACGTTAAAAACAAACAAACCGAGTTCCAAACATCCCAAAACCCTCCCAGGAAAACCAAGCAAATCCAACGGAATCAAAACGACGATGATACAAATTAAAAACATCCATTAATGAATCGGCCGTCAATCATCGGAACCGCTCCAGTTCAAAAGTTATGGCTTCACGTAGTGCTGCACCCCCAGTGCTCAGCTCCAAACAGTCGGATGGACCCCCCCCACCCCCCCCAAAAGGANTGGGGACTCCTTTCCTGGTGTGAGATGCAGCTTTGGCTCACGCACATCCCTGCCTGCTCTCCCTGAGCATCGTTTGGGCGCAGTGAAGAAGGCCCAGGGTGGGCCCCCACCTTCCCTCACGCTGCCAAAAAGCTGCAAGCAAAGCCCCGTCCCTGCGAACAAAGGGCGAAGGCAACAATGCGGAGGAGAAGGGTGGGGCCTGCTGAGCAGCCCCGGGATTTGCTCGGGCTCTCATCAGATCTCAGCCTCCCCGGAGGGAGCCCACAACATGTACTTACCCGCTGCACAAAGCTCCTTCAGGTGGGGAGGCTTTGGAGCACGGTTAACCCTTCCCCAGCCCCACAGCTGCGCTCAAAGGACACGCACAGAAGCCAGCGTGGGGCAGAGGGGCGTGCAGAGCCCCCCCTTGTGCAATTAGCGGGCTTAACGAGCACCCGGCGACAGCACTGAGAGCTGCTCTGCTCCTGGCTGGGGGGGGGGGGAAAAGAAGCAGCCCCACACCAACTTCGGGGCTGTTGGGGAGGAAGATGCCCATTATCCCTCATCCGAGTGGTAAATCAGTTAGGCTAATTGCATTAGGGCTCCGTTCTGCCTGGGCCTGGTGCTCTTTGTTTCCCAGCTGCTGCTGCGCAGGGAAGCGCGGAGGGGCTGCGGGGTGAGACGTCTTCAAAAGCACCACATGGAAACACAGCAAGGACAGGGCTACGGGACAGACCCTGACAGCACCGCAGCCACTCAGCTCTCCAAGGGATGCTTTGGGACCACAGAATTAACGGGAGGAAACCCCCCCAGCTCTCAGTGCAGGAAGGACGGCCCTGCACCCAGGGAACAAAGGTTGGCTCTCGTGGAGCCTTAATGAAAAACACGGGGAGGAAAGAGCAGACGGGGCACATTCCTGCCTTCATGTCTGCTCACAAGGAAACGGTGCCTCCGAGCAGCTCCGTGACTGCTTTATCAAAAGCTCGGGGTGTAAATTAAAGCTGCTTAAGGAACACGTCCCACCACGCAGGCTCTTTCCAACCCCATTTGGGCACCGGGCTGCTCCCATCCCCAGGCAGAGACGTGGGCTGCAGCAGATGCACTTCCAGACCTCAAAGGCAAAGAAATCCCCCCGGTGCTCCAATGGAGCTGCCTGCAGAACCTCCTCTCCCTTTCCCACCTGCCCTCCCAGCAGCTCCAGCAGAGGCTCTGCTGCACCCTCTGGGTTTTGCTGGCAGAGCTGAAAACAAACCAACCCAGCAGGAAGAGCCCCACCAGCTCCTGCAGGGCCCACCTCCCATCCCAGGAGGGCTCGGCGGCCCCATTCCACCCCGTGTTGCCCCCCCTGTGGGACACCAGCTCTTCTTTAACACATCTGCATGCAGGCCTGTGGAGAGCAGCATCAACAGAGCCAATTAAGACCACAGCGTGTGCGTGCTGCACCTCCCACCAAGGCCCTTCCAGGTCCTGGCAGGTCGCTGTGGTGCATTTTGGGATGGCATCCTCAGCCCAGCTCTGCTCCTCCCCGAGCATCCCCTGGTGCCAGCAGCTGCAGTTGCACAGGGAGGACTGCAGCAAAGCCCAGGGCAGCCCGGCCAGGCCCCACATTTCAGGTCTGCTTCACCAGAAGGGAAAAACCTTCTCCCATCAGCAATGCTCTCTCCCCATGGATGAGGCTGGGATACAGACAAGCACAGATCCCCACCTCTCATACCTCCACGGGGCTCCCAGAGCAGCAGAGGTGAAGCAGGAGGAGATATGAGCCAAGCAAAGAACTTCTCATGCCAACAGCATTCCTCCTTTGGGGAAGGAAAGCTCCCACCCAGCAGGACACACCAGCCACCCCATCAAAGGGCAGAGGAAAACAAAGGAGCAGCTCGGAGCGGTGGGGATGAGCTGCGGGATGGGGCTGCAGGAGCAACCGCTGCTCCAGGAGTGCTGGGACCAGCCCAGCATGGAGCTGGGGGTGCCCATGCTGGGAGCTGTGGATCCCCATGGTGAGAGCTGTGGGTTCCCATGATGGGAGCTGGAGATCCCCATGATGGGAGTTGGAGATTCCCATGATGGGAGCCGGGGGTCCCCACGATGGGAGCTGTAGGTTCCCATGCTGGCAGCTGGGGGTCCCCATGATGGGAGCTGTAGGTTCCCATGATGGGAGCTGGGGGTCCCCATGATGGGAGCTGTAGGTTCCCATGCTGGCAGCTGGGGGTCCCCATGATGGGAGCCGGGGGTTCCCATGATGGGAGCTGGAGATCCCCATGATGGGAGTTGGAGATTCCCATGATGGGAGCCGGGGGTCTCCACGATGGGAGCTGTAGGTTCCCATGCTGGGAGCTGGGGGTCCCCATGATGGGAGCTGGGGGTTCCCATGATGGGAGCTGGGGGTCCCCAGGGTGAGAGCTGGGGATCCCCACGATGGGAGCTGGGGGTCCCATGGAGAGGGCTGGGGGTCCCCAGGGTGAGAGCTGGGGGTTCCCATGATGGGAACTGTGGGTCCCCATGCTGGGAGCTGGGGGTCCCCACGATGGGAGCTGGGGATTCCCATGGAGAGGGCTGGGGGTCCCCATAATGGGAGCTGGGGGTTCCCACGGTGGGAGCTGGGGGCTCCCATGGTGAGATCTGGGGGTTCCCATAATGGAAGCTGGGGATCCCCACGATGGGAGCTGTGCCCTCCTCCTGCAGGACTGCATTCCCCATAACAGAGCAGAGCCATCACAGTGCTGCCCCCCAGCACAGCTCAGCTCCATCCCAGCACCCGCTGGGCTGTGGGACACCTGGAACCAGTAAGCATGGACACATGGACAACATCATAACGGTGCCAAACGCCTTCAGGAACGCTGCTCCCCACATCTCCCGGAGCTGTGCAATGCAAGACGACGTTTCCTCATCACAAAACACTCCACCTGATCAGGATGCATTAAGGTAATTAACCTGAAGGCAACGATTGGTAGAGCTGCCAATGCCCACCCACGTGTTGAGCAGATTTCTGCAGCGATCGTGAGCTGCTGCTCAGCAGTTTGCACTGCTGGGAGAACAGGGAAGCCCCATCTCTGAGCCCCCCCAGCACGCTGCAGCTGCAATGGAATCCATCTCCCAGCAGCACCTGACTGAACGAGGCCCAGTTTAATGCTGCAGCAGGGAGAGAAATGGGAAACAACTGGGTTTGTGCCTCTGCTGCTCCTTTGGATGCTGTGATGTCCTTAAAGACCATAAAACATGGGATGGTTGGGTTGGAAAGGTCCTTAAAGATCACGGAACCATGGGATGGTTGGGTTGGAAAGGTCCTTAAAGATCCCAGAACCATACAATGGTTGGGTTGGAAGGGTCCTTAAAGATCCCAGAACCATACAATGGTTGGGTTGGAAGGGTCCTTAAAGATCATAGAACCATGGGATTGCTGGGTTGGAAAGGTCCTTAAAGACCAAAGAACCATGGGATGGTTGGGTTGGAAGGGTCCTTAAAGATCATAGAACCATGGGATGGTTGGGTTGGAAAGGTCCTTAAGGGTCACAGAACCACGGGATGGTTGGGTTGGAAAGGTCCTTAAAGATCATGGAACCATGGGATGGTTGGGTTGGAAAGGTCCTTAAGGGTCACAGAACCATGGGATGGTTGGGTTGGAAGGGTCCTTAAGGGTCACAGAACCATGGGATGGTTGGGTTGGAAGGGTCCTTAAGGGTCACAGAACCATGGGATGGTTGGGTTGGAAAGGTCCTTAAAGATCATGGAACCATGGGATGGTTGGGTTGGAAAGGTCCTTAAAGATCCCAGAACCACAGGATGGAAAGGTCCTTAAAGCTCAGCTCTGCTCTCTGCAGTGCTGCCACCTCAAATCCCTTCCTGCATTCTGCTGCCTCCCCATCCCTACCCCTCTTCTGTTCCCTGCTGGAGCTCCTGCAATCCACTGACCCACTGCTGCTAAATGAAACAGAGTTAAAATTAGCTGCGAAGCTCTGTGAAAAAAAAAAGCACTCGCACAGAAGCCATCCAGAAACTCAAAATCATACGGGGGTATTTAAAGTTAGAAACAAGAGCCCCAACGTTTCCGAGCTGGCTGCAGTCCCCTGGCACGGGCTGAGCCAGGCATGAATGTGGCTGAGCAGTATTAAAGGGGAAAAAAGAGACAACAAGGTGCTCTCACCTTCAAAGAGCCTCCCTGCATCGAGTCAAGCAGCGCAAGAGGCGAGCTGGAAATGAATTTTAAATAAGGGAATTGACAGCAGCCTCATCATTAGTAGGTTAATTAGAAGAAGCCTTGACATTTCTGCTGCTGTTGCTCTTCAACTGAGAAAACAGACATATGGCTCCGAACCGCCTCGCCACGCTCGGGTCTGACGCCTGCTTGGTGCTCACAGCTCGGGGTAAAATGGCTTAGGAGACACCAAAAGGCACAGCGACGTCCTGCAAGGCAGCTGGGCCACGGCACCGATGGCCCATAAGGCTGGAGGACCAAGCCGAGCAGGGCTGGGGGTCACAGGCGCTGCTGGGTGAGCAGCCCAGCACCGATGGCCGCTGGGGCTGCAAAGCCATGCTGAACAGCTTTGGGGGCTGCAGAGCAGAGCTGATGGGGGTCTGCAGACATTGCTGGGGTCTGCAGGGCAGAGCTGATGGGGGTTCACAGGCANGGGGGGGGGCTTGGGGTGGGGGTCCAGTGAGAAGCAGCCCCAACCCCCGGGGAGGACAAGGCTCACTACGACAGGGAGAGCACCAGCACAGCTCCACGAGGACACCCGGTTCGCACATGCACAGAGAGCACGGACAGAGCTGGGGGGGCCGCAGCGCGGGGACGCAGGCATGCACCGCTGCGCACACCGGCAGCCGCTCTGATCGGGTTGGGGGGGAAGGGGGGGGGCCTTTTTGTTGTCTTTTTTTCAAGCTTAAGGAGGGAGATCGACTAGTGAAGCTGACAGACGGATGGGCTCAGCCTCTGGGAAGGGAGCACCATTGGTTTTTGCAGTGCTTTGTCTGCGTGGATGTGCCACAGTCCCCTGGAAACCTTCCCTCTCCCACCGCTCGGCCTCCAGCACGGCCTCAACTTTACAGGGACTTCCATCAGGAAACGAGAGCTGTGAGCGTGGCTGAGATCCCTCAGAGTCCCTCTCAGCTCTTCACGCTGTCACGAGGTGATCGTTCAAAGGTTTCTGATTGTTTCATACCCGAGAAGAGGGAGCAGAGCGTGGAGCAGCTCCGTCCCCCCATCCAGCAGCCCGCAGGTCGCGCCGTCTGGTTGGTAGCAGTAGATTGGGCAGAAACACGAGGTAGGCCTCCATCACACACCTACTCTAGCATGGCAGCTCGGTGCAGTTTCCTCCTGCTCAGCACTTAGATTTTCACATCTTCCTGGACGCTGAGCTGTGAGAGGGTCTTCTTAATGCGCAGGGCGGTGAGGCGAGCCGCTCCGTTGGCGTACCAGCACTCCCTCATCATCTTACCCATCACCCGCAGCGCCTGGCCGGGACAAAGGGCACACATCAGTCCTCCTTTACCCCCTGCAAGCTTTACGCCAATGGGAAAAGGCCTTGAGGGGGAGAGCAGCTCCCGGCTCACCTCGTAGCTCTGCCACCAGTTGGGGATGTTGGGCCGCAGCTTCTGATCGCACACCACCTTCCGCATCTCCTCGATGGAGGGGTCAGAGGGCACCAGGTCGTAGTACGGCAGCTGATACTCCTCGTGGATCCCTGAGGGGGAGAGAAGGGGTTGTGTGGCATTCCTGGCAGCACAAAGGGCAGCCGCGGGGCTCAGGGAGGGCGGATGGTGCTGCTTCGGGCTCCGTGGGTCACTGCTGGGATGCCTCCATGCAGAACAGCAATGAAGGATTTGAGTTTACAAGAAACGTTTGGGGCAACAAGAACGCAGGGAAGGCAGGCAGCACGCTGTGATCAGCACAGAGGGCAGCGTGTGCCCAACTGCTGCTCTGTGCCAACTGGGGAACGGCGCCAGGCAGCGGATGGGCACCGCTGCCTCCTCAATGCCCACCCGAAACAACAGCAGATGCTGCCCAGGAGGAGGACTCCGCCTCCCCGCCATGGCCAGGAGTCACTTCTGGTGGCCGTGCACACAAACGCGTCCTCCTGCAGCGTCCTGGGGCTGAGACCCTCCCATCTCCACACCAGCAGGGCTGGGGAAGCCAAGAGAACCAACCCGCGTTACCTCCTGCGTTGCACCTGCGAGCGATCTCCCAGTAGACCAAACCCAGGGCGTAGATATCAGCACACTTAAACGAATCAAAGTGCTTCATGTTGATGGTTTCATCCAGGACCTCGGGAGCCATGTATCTGCCCAACACAGGAGGAGCAGCGTGTTAATTCTGAGAGGAATGGAGGGTGGGAAATGAGGTTTTCCCAGCTCCCAGCAGGTGGAACGGAACGGCGCAGCCTTCATCAGCACAGAGAGGGGCCCAGTGGAGTGAACAGAGCAGCTCCAGGAGGGCAGCATGATGGGAAAGGCAAACCCATCCCAAAGCACAAAGCCCATCCCAAAGCACAAAGCCCATCCCAAAGCACAAAGCCCATCCCAAAGCACAAAGCCCATCCCAAAGCACAAAGCCCATCCCAAAGCACAAAGCCCATCCCAAAGCACAGCAGCTCCAGGCAGCAGCCCCCAGACAGTGTGCAAGAAGGCCAAGCTCGTTGCCAAGCCTTATATAAGCTCTGTGGTGTTGGCCTGCACCTCCCAGCTCAGCAGGACCCGGCTGTGAAGGGAAGGCAGAGGGCACAGAGCTGACACTGCGAGACAGCAGGAAGGTTCAGGGCACAAACCCAGTGCTCCCGTACCGTTTGGTGCCCACCCTCTGGTTCGGGGCGATGTCGATGGTGTCCGTGACGGAATCGTGGCGCACGGCGAGCCCCAGGTCGGCGATGGCACACGTGCCGTTCTTCTTCACCAAGATGTTCTTGGATTTCAGGTCTCTGTGAGCAATCCCAGGCTTTCCTAAGAGAGCAAAACAAGACGTGGCAGGGGTCAAGGGCTGGGGAGGGCTGGGAGCCGTGCTGGCGCGGAGGCAGCACCGGATCTCATGGCATTAGTACAATTCTTCGTGTTGCAACACGTTTTCCTGTTTGGATCCGCCTCAGCGCCGAATTGAAGAGCAGGGCTGGCAGCCTGCAAAGGCCCCGTTCTGGCTGCAGGGCGCAGTGTCACCCCGAGGCCTGCAGAGGGATTCCAGCTCCACGCTCCCAGGAGCGCTCATGTGGATGTGAGGGGGGGGGATCACAGCTGCTGCCCACACTGACCTCACATCTGCATCCTAAAACTGCAGCTGCTTGGCTGGGAAATGTTGATCTAAATCCCAGGACCTAACAGAGGCCAGCACCGCACGCAGCAGCCAAAGCCACCAGCCCAAGGCCCACCAACACCCACCAGGCGGATCCACGCCGACCCAACCGCTCTCCAGCCCTGCTTCCTTCTCCCCTCGGGAGCTCCCAGCACCTTCCAAGCCCCGCTCACACCTTGAGTACCCACGATCTCCATGTGCAGATGGGCCAGCCCGCTGGCAGCAGACAGAGCAAGCTTGATCATCCCCTCTATGGTCACCGTGTAGCGGTTCAGGTAGTCGAAGAGAGACCCGTGCTCGTGGTAATCGGAGACGAGCCACAGCTGCGTCCACGTCCCGTTGTCTGCAGAAGGAAGGAGGATTTCTCAGGGACAGAACAGAGCCTCTGAGCACCCTGCATCCTTCTGGCACACAGAACCACTGGGTAAGGCTGCAGCCAACAGCCAACCTGGGGCAGGCCAGGCGATGAACGGCAAGGCGCAGACAACGCACACACATCTCTATGCAACAGCTTTCACCTTCCCGTCCTGCACGGGACACCTTCACACACGCAGCCCGCTGCACAAGCATGCCGATGGCTTTCTTTAGCATTTAACTGCACGTCTGAGCGACGTTTTACCTTTGTTGTCTGCAGCAATGAAGCCCAGGATGTTCTCGTGCCGCAGCATGACGGTTTGGTAGATCTCTGCTTCCCTGAACCAGGAGCGTTCCTCCCGGGAGGAGAAGATCTTCACAGCCACGTCGCCTCCGCGCCACCGGCCGCGCCACACCTCCCCAAAGCGGCCCTTCCCAATGATCTCCTGCAGGACGATCGTCCGGGCCACGGTCCGCTGGACAAAAAGGGGCAAACCTACAAAGGAAATGGAGAACTGGAGGTCTGCCGCAGGGAAAAGGGGGGTGCCAGCAGTCAGCAGCGTGCCGTCGTGGCCAGGAAGGCCAGCGGTGGCTTGGTTGACGAATGGTTGACCATGAACCAGTAGTGTGCCATCATGGCCAGGAAGGCCACTGGTGTCATGGTTGACCAATGGTTGGCCAACGGTTGACCATGAGCCAGCAGTGTGTCCTGGTGGCAAGGAAGACCAATGGTGTCCTGGTTGAGCAATGGTTGACCAGCAGTTGACCATGAGCCAGCAGTGTGTCCTGGTGGCCAGGAAGGCCACTGGTGTCCCAGTTGGCCAATAGTTGGCCAATGGTTGACCATGAGCCAGCAGCGTGTGCCGGTGGCCAGGAAGGCCAATGGTGTCGTGGTTGACCAATGGCTGACCAGTGGTTCACCAATGGTTGACCAACATGTGACCATGAACCAACTGTGCCCTGGTGGCCAAGAAGGACACTGGTGTCCTAATTGACCAATGGTTGGCCAACAGGGGACCAGGAGCAAGCAGTGTATCCCGGTGGCAAGGAAGGCCAGTGGTGTCCTGGTTGACCAATGGTTGACCAGCAGTTGACCATGAGCCAGCAGTGTGTCCTGGTGGCAAGGAAGACCAATGGTGTCCTGGTTGACCAATGGTTGACCAACAGTTGACCAGGAGCCAGCAGCGTGTGCCGGTGGCCAGGAAGGCCAATGGTGTCCTGGCTGACCAATGGCTGACCAGTGGTTCACCAATGGTTGACCAACATGTGACCATGAGCCAATTGTGTGTCCTAGTGGCCAAGAAGCCACTGCTGCCCTGCTTGACTAATGGTTGACCACAAGCCAGCAGTGTTCTGGTGGCCAAGAAGGCCAATGGTTGCCTGGGGGCACAGCTCAGAGTGGGGCCAGCAGGGCAGGGAGGTGATCCCCCCTCTGCTCTGCACTGGGAAGGCCCCATCTGGAGCACTGGGCCCAGTGCTGGGCTCCCCAGTTCAGGGCAGACTGGGAACTGCTGGGAGAGCCCCACAGGGGGCGCAGAGCTGTGGGGGCCTGGAGCACCTCCTGGTGGGGACAGGCTGAGAGCCCCAGGGCTGTTCCTTTGGGGAGAGAACACTGAGAGGGGATCTGATCAACACTGAAAAGAAACTCCTAAAGCCCAAAGAGGAACATTACCAAACCCAGAAGTCTGATACTGCTCAGCAGCCTAAGCAGGACCCAAAGCAGCACACGGCAGCAGCTCCTGCACCTGGGCAGGAAGGGCCATTTGGCTGCTTGGAAAACAGCCTGCAAACCAGCAGCAATGGGGAAAACAGCAGTCAGGGAAGCACTGCTCTGTGGCAGATCAAAGGAACTCCAGCCTGAATATGGGAAGAGTGGAACCCGAAGGCTGCCACTGCTGAAAAGCAGTAAAACCCCAGAACTTCTCTTAGGAAAGGAGTCCTGGCACAGCCCTTATCTCTTATGTAAGCTGCAGAGCTCACCTGCTGACAGTGAGCACAGAAGAGATCCCCAAACAGTTTATATATAGCAGATGTGGGGCTGAAGGTTGGTTCCCTGGTCGGATCTCAGGCTGCTATATTCTCTGCCTCTGCGGATTACTCCACCATTTCCATCTGCTGTAAAATCCTCTTTATTTTTTTAACCTAATTGCTTTCGCAGCTCAAAGCCACGAATAAAATGCTTCTTCCCCTCAGTGTTCCAGGGATGAGTTCCTTTGGAATGCTGTGGAGGCGAACACATGAACACACTGCTGGCTGTGGGAGAACCAAGGACTCCCCGGGATGAAACAGGCTCTGCAAACAGCGTTTGCTGCTCCTGATAGGGCAGCACAACGTGGGGCGGTGAGGCAACGGCAGCCAGAGCCAGGTTGCAGCAGCTCCACGTCCTGGTTGGTCATTGCCAGTCAGAGCTTCCCTACCTGAGCCAGAGCCAGAGGTGGAGAGATCGTAGACGAGATCCTGCAGCGTCTTGTCCTTCGAGAGGCACATTTCACAAGAGGGGTCCTCCATGTCCAGCCGCTGCCGGTTGTGATAGACACGCTGGTGGTGATGAAACACGAAGACAACGATGATGACGACCACGAAGACGAGGAAGACGGGCCCAGCAATCACTGCCACCAGCTCCACCGGACCCCAGCTGGATGGGGGCTCGTTGTCCTTCAGGTGTCCTTGAGAGGGAAGCAAGAAGAAACACGACCTTACCACCCCTTCACAAGCGCTCTCTGAGGACCTCCTCGTGCTTTCATTCTCCCCCCAGAGCCCAGACTTTTTGCTTGCTGCCCCGGGATGGCAGAGCACGCACTGTTAACACAGGGATGGTCACTGCCAGGCAGCCAAACTGCAGGGAGGACCCACAAAAGAAGCAGTGCTTTGGCTGCGGTGCTGGGGATGCTGGGCTGGGAGCCTCCTCAGGGCCAGCTCTGAGCTGTGCTTTACTGCGCCCTGCCACTCTCCAAGGGGGAGGAAGATGAAGCAGCGCTCGAGGAAGGACTCGTTTCTGCCCCCATCCCCTTCGTCCTGCACACAACGAGAGCGGCTGCTCGCTGTGAGAGCAGACAGGGCTTCCCCCACTGCACCCAAAAACGGATCCCACAGCCTTCGTCAGACCCACGGCACAGCAGCCCGAAAGGCAGAGCTATGAGGAAGTTCTGAGCACTTCTCTGTCCCGCAGCAGACGGTTCCCACACCCCCAGGCAGGGCAGGGCTGCTTCCTCAGCACCGGGCACCCCTCACCCCGCTCCGCTCCCCTCCCAGTGCCGCAGCACGGAGACGAGCAGCCCCAAAGGGAGGGAAGCTCAGACAGAAGGATGGCAGGGGGACCCGAGCTGCGCCCACAGCCCATGCAGACACAAAGCAGAAGCTCTCGTGTAACTGCAGATGCACAGATCTGCTGCTGCTGCTTCCAGGAGCCTGAGCAGCGATCAGGGTTGATAAGGAGAGGAGTGTCATCATGTGAAGGTGGGGGGAAAAACCCAACCGCAGCTGAACTGGGGAAGCTTCCCCCGGCCCAAAGCACCCCCTCACTGTCTGCTGACATTTCGCCTGCCACAGGGGAGCCCGAGCAACTCCACGTGTTAATTGGAAGCAGCTCGTTATTACCTCCACTTTACCAATCAGGGCAATAAGCCAAGCGCTCGAGTTCGCACAGCAGCCAAAGGGAAGCAGTGAAAGCGCCGCCGAGGACGCCTCAGTCCCAGCCCCCAGCAGCCAGGTTGCCCCCCCCCACATCCACCACGCGTGCTGAGCTCTCTCCTCACCGCTGGGAACCATTAAATCAATCTTGTTGCAGAAATCAGAGTAGCAGCAGTGGGTGTTACGCAGATCCTCGGAGCTCAGGCAGTAGAAGGGCTTCCCAGCAGGGATCAGTTTGGCTTCGGGGATGCAGGTCCGCACGTGGTGCTTCACCCCGTCCAGGTTGAAGACAGACACCATGCAGGCGCCGTCCGTCTCGCAGGTGGAGTTGGCTTGCTTGCAGTCAGAGCACAGACACGTCAGAGCTGCAGAACACAGCGAGACCGAACCCTTAACACCCAACACGGACCAAGAGTGCAAAGCAAAGACAACCTTCCCCCTTTGCTGCCCCACTCGGGAGGCCCGTCTCCACGCCTGGGAGGCGCAGCTCTACCTGGTGGCGGGGCGGCT
Source organism: Pavo muticus (assembly GCA_016647715.1). Classification (NCBI taxonomy): domain Eukaryota; kingdom Metazoa; phylum Chordata; class Aves; order Galliformes; family Phasianidae; genus Pavo; species Pavo muticus. The sequence continues at coordinate 13,837 of JACDJE010001019.1, forward strand.
CATGTTTGATGGTGCGGAGTTGAGAGCTCACAAAGCAGAACCAAACGCAACCAGAGCCCTCCCAGCAGGCGCTGCCAGCCGTCCTCACAGCCACCCTCAGAGCCGACCCGACGGCCCTGCGAGGCCGTTTGGCCCTCGCCAACCCCAGCGCCGCTCAAACCGGCGGTGCGAGCCGAGCTGCTCCACCCCAACAGCCAGGGGGGGTCCTTTGGGGACTCCTTTCCTGGTGTGAGATGCAGCTTTGGCTCACGCACATCCCTGCCTGCTCTCCATGAGCATCGTTTGGGCGCAGTGAAGAAGGCCCAGGGTGGGCCCCCACCTTCCCTCACGCTGCCAAAAAGCTGCAAGCAAAGCCCCGTCCCTGCGAACAAAGGGCGAAGGCAACAATGCGGAGGAGAAGGGTGGGGCCTGCTGAGCAGCCCCGGGATTTGCTCGGGCTCTCATCAGATCTCAGCCTCCCCGGAGGGAGCCCACAACATGTACTTACCCGCTGCACAAAGCTCCTTCAGGTGGGGAGGCTTTGGAGCACGGTTAACCCTTCCCCAGCCCCACAGCTGCGCTCAAAGGACACGCACAGAAGCCAGCGTGGGGCAGAGGGGCGTGCAGAGCCCCCCCTTGTGCAATTAGCGGGCTTAACGAGCACCCGGCGACAGCACTGAGAGCTGCTCTGCTCCTGGCTGGGGGGGGGGGGAAAAGAAGCAGCCCCACACCAACTTCGGGGCTGTTGGGGAGGAAGATGCCCATTATCCCTCATCCGAGTGGTAAATCAGTTAGGCTAATTGCATTAGGGCTCCGTTCTGCCTGGGCCTGGTGCTCTTTGTTTCCCAGCTGCTGCTGCGCAGGGAAGCGCGGAGGGGCTGCGGGGTGAGACGTCTTCAAAAGCACCACATGGAAACACAGCAAGGACAGGGCTACGGGACAGACCCTGACAGCACCGCAGCCACTCAGCTCTCCAAGGGATGCTTTGGGACCACAGAATTAACGGGAGGAAACCCCCCCAGCTCTCAGTGCAGGAAGGACGGCCCTGCACCCAGGGAACAAAGGTTGGCTCTCGTGGAGCCTTAATGAAAAACACGGGGAGGAAAGAGCAGACGGGGCACATTCCTGCCTTCATGTCTGCTCACAAGGAAACGGTGCCTCCGAGCAGCTCCGTGACTGCTTTATCAAAAGCTCGGGGTGTAAATTAAAGCTGCTTAAGGAACACGTCCCACCACGCAGGCTCTTTCCAACCCCATTTGGGCACCGGGCTGCTCCCATCCCCAGGCAGAGACGTGGGCTGCAGCAGATGCACTTCCAGACCTCAAAGGCAAAGAAATCCCCCCGGTGCTCCAATGGAGCTGCCTGCAGAACCTCCTCTCCCTTTCCCACCTGCCCTCCCAGCAGCTCCAGCAGAGGCTCTGCTGCACCCTCTGGGTTTTGCTGGCAGAGCTGAAAACAAACCAACCCAGCAGGAAGAGCCCCACCAGCTCCTGCAGGGCCCACCTCCCATCCCAGGAGGGCTCGGCGGCCCCATTCCACCCCGTGTTGCCCCCCCTGTGGGACACCAGCTCTTCTTTAACACATCTGCATGCAGGCCTGTGGAGAGCAGCATCAACAGAGCCAATTAAGACCACAGCGTGTGCGTGCTGCACCTCCCACCAAGGCCCTTCCAGGTCCTGGCAGGTCGCTGTGGTGCATTTTGGGATGGCATCCTCAGCCCAGCTCTGCTCCTCCCCGAGCATCCCCTGGTGCCAGCAGCTGCAGTTGCACAGGGAGGACTGCAGCAAAGCCCAGGGCAGCCCGGCCAGGCCCCACATTTCAGGTCTGCTTCACCAGAAGGGAAAAACCTTCTCCCATCAGCAATGCTCTCTCCCCATGGATGAGGCTGGGATACAGACAAGCACAGATCCCCACCTCTCATACCTCCACGGGGCTCCCAGAGCAGCAGAGGTGAAGCAGGAGGAGATATGAGCCAAGCAAAGAACTTCTCATGCCAACAGCATTCCTCCTTTGGGGAAGGAAAGCTCCCACCCAGCAGGACACACCAGCCACCCCATCAAAGGGCAGAGGAAAACAAAGGAGCAGCTCGGAGCGGTGGGGGTGAGCTGCGGGATGGGGCTGCAGGAGCAACCGCTGCTCCAGGAGTGCTGGGACCAGCCCAGCATGGAGCTGGGGGTGCCCAGAATGGGAGCTGGGGGTGCCCATGGTGGGAGCTGGGGGTCCCCATGGTGGGAGCTGGGGGTCCCCATGGTGGGAGCTGGGGGTTCCCATGATGGGAGCTGGAGATCCCCATGATGGGAGTTGGAGATTCCCATGATGGGAGCCGGGGGTCTCCACGATGGGAGCTGTAGGTTCCCATGCTGGGAGCTGGGGGTCCCCATGATGGGAGCCGGGGGTTCCCATGATGGGAACCGTGGGTCCCCATGCTGGGAGCTGGGGGTCCCCACGATGGGAGCTGGGGGTTCCCATGGAGAGGGCTGGGGGTCCCCATAATGGGAGCTGGGGGTCCCATGGAGAGGGCTGGGGGTCCCATGGAGAGGGCTGGGGGTCCCCATAATGGGAGCTGGGGGTTCCCACGGTGGGAGCCGGGGGTCCCCACGATGGGAGCTGGGGGCTCCCATGCTGAGATGTGGGGGTTCCCATAATGAGAGCTGTAGGTTCCCATAATGGAAGCTGGGGATCCCCACGATGGGAGCTGTGCCCTCCTCCTGCAGGACTGCATTCCCCATAACAGAGCAGAGCCATCACAGTGCTGCCCCCCAGCACAGCTCAGCTCCATCCCAGCACCCGCTGGGCTGTGGGACACCTGGAACCAGTAAGCATGGACACATGGACAACATCATAACGGTGCCAAACGCCTTCAGGAACGCTGCTCCCCACATCTCCCGGAGCTGTGCAATGCAAGACGACGTTTCCTCATCACAAAACACTCCACCTGATCAGGATGCATTAAGGTAATTAACCTGAAGGCAACGATTGGTAGAGCTGCCAATGCCCACCCACGTGTTGAGCAGATTTCTGCAGCGATCGTGAGCTGCTGCTCAGCAGTTTGCACTGCTGGGAGAACAGGGAAGCCCCATCTCTGAGCCCCCCCAGCACGCTGCAGCTGCAATGGACTCCATCTCCCAGCAGCACCTGACTGAACGAGGCCCAGTTTAATGCTGCAGCAGGGAGAGAAATGGGAAACAACTGGGTTTGTGCCTCTGCTGCTCCTTTGGATGCTGTGATGTCCTTAAAGACCATAAAACATGGGATGGTTGGGTTGGAAAGGTCCTTAAAGATCACGGAACCATGGGATGGTTGGGTTGGAAAGGTCCTTAAAGATCCCAGAACCATACAATGGTTGGGTTGGAAGGGTCCTTAAAGATCCCAGAACCATACAATGGTTGGGTTGGAAGGGTCCTTAAAGATCATAGAACCATGGGATTGCTGGGTTGGAAAGGTCCTTAAAGACCAAAGAACCATGGGATGGTTGGGTTGGAAGGGTCCTTAAAGATCATAGAACCATGGGATGGTTGGGTTGGAAAGGTCCTTAAGGGTCACAGAACCACGGGATGGTTGGGTTGGAAAGGTCCTTAAAGATCATGGAACCATGGGATGGTTGGGTTGGAAAGGTCCTTAAGGGTCACAGAACCATGGGATGGTTGGGTTGGAAGGGTCCTTAAGGGTCACAGAACCATGGGATGGTTGGGTTGGAAAGGTCCTTAAAGATCATGGAACCATGGGATGGTTGGGTTGGAAAGGTCCTTAAAGATCCCAGAACCACAGGATGGAAAGGTCCTTAAAGCTCAGCTCTGCTCTCTGCAGTGCTGCCACCTCAAATCCCTTCCTGCATTCTGCTGCCTCCCCATCCCTACCCCTCTTCTGTTCCCTGCTGGAGCTCCTGCAATCCACTGACCCACTGCTGCTAAATGAAACAGAGTTAAAATTAGCTGCGAAGCTCTGTGAAAAAAAAAAGCACTCGCACAGAAGCCATCCAGAAACTCAAAATCATACAGGGGTATTTAAAGTTAGAAACAAGAGCCCCAACGTTTCCGAGCTGGCTGCAGTCCCCTGGCACGGGCTGAGCCAGGCATGAATGTGGCTGAGCAGTATTAAAGGGGAAAAAAGAGACAACAAGGTGCTCTCACCTTCAAAGAGCCTCCCTGCATCGAGTCAAGCAGCGCAAGAGGCGAGCTGGAAATGAATTTTAAATAAGGGAATTGACAGCAGCCTCATCATTAGTAGGTTAATTAGAAGAAGCCTTGACATTTCTGCTGCTGTTGCTCTTCAACTGAGAAAACAGACATATGGCTCCGAACCGCCTCGCCACGCTCGGGTCTGACGCCTGCTTGGTGCTCACAGCTCGGGGTAAAATGGCTTAGGAGACACCAAAAGGCACAGCGACGTCCTGCAAGGCAGCTGGGCCACGGCACCGATGGCCCATAAGGCTGGAGGACCACGCCGAGCAGGGCTGGGGGTCACAGGCGCTGCTGGGTGCGCAGCCCAGCACCGATGGCCGCTGGGGCTGCAAAGCCATGCTGAACAGCTTTGGGGGCTGCAGAGCAGAGCTGATGGGGGTCTGCAGACATTGCTGGGGTCTGCAGGGCAGAGCTGATGGGGGTTCACAGGCATTTTGGGGTCTACAGCCCAGCACTGATGGCTTTCAGGGCTTCAAACCCAGTATCCACATTTTTAGGGTCTACAGGGCAGAACTGATGGGGGCTCACAGACATTTTGGGGTCTACAGCCCAACACCGATGGCTTTTGGGGCTTCAAAGCCATGCTGAACATTTTCGGGGCCTACAGATCAGAGCTGATGGCTTTCAGGGCTGAAAACCCACCCTGTACAGCCTTAGGATCTACAGAGCAGAACGGATGGGGATCCACAGACATTTTTGGGGTCTAAAGATCAGCACCAATGACTTTCAATGCTTCAAACCCATGCTGTACATTTTTGGGGTCTACAGAGCAGAACTGATGGGGGTCTAAAGGCATTTTTGGGCCTACATCCCAGCACTGACGCCTTTCAGTGCTGAAAACCCAGTATCCACATTTTAGGGTCTACAGAGCAGAACTGATGGGGGCTCACAGACATTTTTGGGGGTCTAAGGATCAGCACCAATGACTTTCAATGCTTCAAACCCATGCTGTACATTTTTGGGGTCTACAGAGCAGAACTGACGGGGGTCTAAAGGCATTTTTGGGGCCTACAGATCAGAGCTGATGGCTTTCAGGACTGAAAACCCACCCCGTACAGCCTTGGGATCTACAGATCAGAACTGATGGGGGTCCACAGACATTTCTGGGGTCCACAGACCACTGCTGATGACTCTCAGGGCCTGAAACCCACGCTGCCCATTCCCAGGCTCATTTCTGGGTCTAATTAACACGGTGCTCAAGGCACAGCCTGCCTTCCACCACCCGGCAGCACGCATCCCTTCCTTCTAGCGAGGGCCGAGGAGGCAGCAGGCGTTAGGAAAGCTTCACCGTGCTGAGAAATCTGCTTTTCTGCTGGGAAAGGGGAAAAAAACCCACCTCCATCACCAAACAAAAGGGAAACTGGGGGGCTTAAATCCGAGCTCCCATCCCCACAGAAGGCCTGGAAACACCGACGGCCGCCACAGCTCAGGCCCGAGCCGAGCAAAGCAAAGCAGCAGAGTGAGATTTACACCAGCCAACACCCAGGGAGTGAACTTTGCTTCGCAGCACCGACGCTGCCTTTCGCAACGGCGATATCCGGCGCATCCACTGCTGGCATTGGGAGCACGGGGAGGAATCCGGGCTGTCTGGCCAAGGAGCCCACGGAGCTCAAGAATGTTTTGTTGGACACTGCTGTTCATTTCCAGCCCCAGCCATCTCCCTTGGAAAGGCTGGAGCTGAAGGACAGCCCGATGGGAGCGGGTGGGTGTGGGCTGCATGCAGGGGTATCACTGAGGTTCTGCAAGAGCAAACCCCACCTACAGCCATTCCAAAGGATGGCTGCGTGCTTGTTTTCAATGGAAAGCAGACGAGGTGCTTCCTACTCCATTGCCCAGCACACGCACGGCCGTGCAGCCCCGGAGCGCTGCAGAAACGAGGATGTTCCTGCGACAGATGGGGAGCAGCGAGGGCAGGCGATGCCCACGGAGCCACGGAGCTGCGTGCGGGGCAGGGCCAGCACAGCGCCGCACCACCACACCTCACAGCAGCCCCAAAGGTCCCCAAAGGCCAAACCTTCCACAGGACAACACAAACCAGGCGGAAACAATAGCTGTGGATGAAAGGCAGCGCCGCGATCCGGGAGGCGCTCGCCTCGATGGGCCCTTTCCTGTTTATTTTTATACGCCTGCATTCATAGAAAGCCCATTTTCAGATGCAAATCCCGCAGAACGGGGCCCGTTTTGCTCCCCCCCCTTAAAGCTTCAATGCACACAAAGCCGAACACGGCGCTGCTCAGCATCCCTACAACACACACACACACACACACACACACACACACGTGCACCTTCCCCTGCTGCCCCGCAGCCATCACACAGCCAACAAGCCCGGATCTGCCCTCGCCGGGCTCTTCCCTCTCCCTGCAGCAAAGCTGGGCGGTGAGAGGGCCGGAGGAGGAACGCGGCGCTCCTGTCGGAACACATCCCCGCGTTACACAAGCACCGAGCGACCCCGATTGCTGCACACGCAGCACGGCCACCAGCACAACGCCAACAGGTGCCCCCAGCGGCACTGGGTGCTGGGAGCCTAAAAAAGGGGTGAATTGGGGNCCATCCCAAAGCACAAAGCCCATCCCAAAGCACAGCAGCTCCAGGCAGCAGCCCCCAGACAGTGTGCAAGAAGGCCAAGCTCGTTGCCAAGCCTTATATAAGCTCTGTGGTGTTGGCCTGCACCTCCCAGCTCAGCAGGACCCGGCTGTGAAGGGAAGGCAGAGGGCACAGAGCTGACACTGCGAGACAGCAGGAAGGTTCAGGGCACAAACCCAGTGCTCCCGTACCGTTTGGTGCCCACCCTCTGGTTCGGGGCGATGTCGATGGTGTCCGTGACGGAATCGTGGCGCACGGCGAGCCCCAGGTCGGCGATGGCACACGTGCCGTTCTTCTTCACCAAGATGTTCTTGGATTTCAGGTCTCTGTGAGCAATCCCAGGCTTTCCTAAGAGAGCAAAACAAGACGTGGCAGGGGTCAAGGGCTGGGGAGGGCTGGGAGCCGTGCTGGCGCGGAGGCAGCACCGGATCTCATGGCATTAGAACAATTCTTCGTGTTGCAACACGTTTTCCTGTTTGGATCCGCCTCAGCGCCGAATTGAAGAGCAGGGCTGGCAGCCTGCAAAGGCCCCGTTCTGGCTGCAGGGCGCAGTGTCACCCCGAGGCCTGCAGAGGGATTCCAGCTCCACGCTCCCAGGAGCGCTCATGTGGATGTGAGGGGGGGGGATCACAGCTGCTGCCCACACTGACCTCACATCTGCATCCTAAAACTGCAGCTGCTTGGCTGGGAAATGTTGATCTAAATCCCAGGACCTAACAGAGGCCAGCACCGCACGCAGCAGCCAAAGCCACCAGCCCAAGGCCCACCAACACCCACCAGGCGGATCCACGCCGACCCAACCGCTCTCCAGCCCTGCTTCCTTCTCCCCTCGGGAGCTCCCAGCACCTTCCAAGCCCCGCTCACACCTTGAGTACCCACGATCTCCATGTGCAGATGGGCCAGCCCGCTGGCAGCAGACAGAGCAAGCTTGATCATCCCCTCTATGGTCACCGTGTAGCGGTTCAGGTAGTCGAAGAGAGACCCGTGCTCGTGGTAATCGGAGACGAGCCACAGCTGCGTCCACGTCCCGTTGTCTGCAGAAGGAAGGAGGATTTCTCAGGGACAGAACAGAGCCTCTGAGCACCCTGCATCCTTCTGGCACACAGAACCACTGGGTAAGGCTGCAGCCAACAGCCAACCTGGGGCAGGCCAGGCGATGAACGGCAAGGCGCAGACAACGCACACACATCTCTATGCAACAGCTTTCACCTTCCCGTCCTGCACGGGACACCTTCACACACGCAGCCCGCTGCACAAGCATGCCGATGGCTTTCTTTAGCATTTAACTGCACGTCTGAGCGACGTTTTACCTTTGTTGTCTGCAGCAATGAAGCCCAGGATGTTCTCGTGCCGCAGCATGACGGTTTGGTAGATCTCTGCTTCCCTGAACCAGGAGCGTTCCTCCCGGGAGGAGAAGATCTTCACAGCCACGTCACCTCCGCGCCACCGGCCGCGCCACACCTCCCCAAAGCGGCCCTTCCCAATGATCTCCTGCAGGACGATCGTCCGGGCCACGGTCCGCTGGACAAAAAGGGGCAAACCTACAAAGGAAATGGAGAACTGGAGGTCTGCCGCAGGGAAAAGGGGGGTGCCAGCAGTCAGCAGCGTGCCGTCGTGGCCAGGAAGGCCAGCGGTGGCTTGGTTGACGAATGGTTGACCATGAACCAGTAGTGTGCCATCATGGCCAGGAAGGCCACTGGTGTCATGGTTGACCAATGGTTGGCCAACGGTTGACCATGAGCCAGCAGTGTGTCCTGGTGGCAAGGAAGACCAATGGTGTCCTGGTTGAGCAATGGTTGACCAGCAGTTGACCATGAGCCAGCNAAGGGGGCATGGGGGGGTCCTGGGGGTACATCCCTGCTGCATGCAGAACCCCCAGCTGTGGGGTGTGAGCCTTTGGGGGAACAGTGTGCTGTGGTTCCCCAAAGGGTTTGGGGAAGTTTTGGGGGGTACCTCTGCTCCCAGCATCCCCAGTGCCGCCCAGATTTGTGTCCCCATCACCCCCAGGGGGGACCCGAAGTCTCACCGGGTCGGAGAAGAGGCGGTTGGGCACTGCGGGGGTCCTCTGCTCGATGCAAACCACCTTCTTCATGTCCTCGAAGCTGGGATCACTGGGCACCGCGTCGAAGAAGGGCGGGCGGTACTCCTCCACCATGCCTATGGGGTGCGGGACTCAGCGGGGTGGCTGGGGGGCACAAAGGCTCCAGCCCTATATGAGAGTGTGTGGGGTGCGCAGCTCTGGTGCTCTACGGGGCCACAGTGGGATGGTTTGGGGGCACGGGGGCTCCAGCTCTGTATGAGAGTGTGAGGGGTGCACAGCTCTGGTGCTCTATGGGGCCACAATGGGATGGTTTGGGGGCACGGGGGCTCCAGCCCTATATGAGAGTGTGTGGGGTGCGCAGCTCTGCTGCACTAAGGGGCCTCAATGGGATGGCTTGGTGAACATGGGCTCCAGCCCTATGCTGGTTTGCACAATGGGGTCTCACTGGGGTGGTCTGGGGGGCAGAGGCTCCAGCCCTGTGTAGGTGTATGGGGTGCACAGCTCTGCTGCACGATGGGCTCTCATTGGGGTGGTTCTGAGGGACAGAGTCTCCTTCCCTACGTTGGGGTGCACTATGGGACCTCAATGGGACGGTTCAGGGGTCTCCAGCGCTGCCCCAGCCCCTCTCCCACCCGACCCCGCCAGCTGGCCCCACTAATCCCTCTTAGTGCCTCCATCTGTCCATACACATTGGGTTCAACCCCCCGCGCTCCCCCCACCCCACACACACAGGGGTCCCCATTGGCCCCCAGCCCCACCCCTACTCCCCAGCGATGCCCGGGGACCCTACGGGGGTTTCAGCTGGGGGGTGACGGTCACCCCATGCACGTGGCTGCAGTAATTCAGAGTAAATACGGAACCCAAAGGAGCCCCAGAGCGGTCAGTGGGATTATCCCAACCAGACTGCGCCGGGGGGTCCTGCTGCTTCCAGCGCCCATCAATTAATTAACACCACTAATGGGCTTTGGTGCTGAACGGCAGCGGTTGGGATGAGGGGAGCTCCGTGGGGACCCCGACGTCGTCCCCGCGGCCACGAGGTCCCCTTGGAGCGCCGCCAGCCACGCTGGATGCCGCTTGTTTGCTAATCAGCACCGGGCAAACAAAGCGCTGATTGAGTCTAATGGGCCCTTTAATCAGGCAGCCGGGTGCTGACACTAGATTACAGTGTTTATAATTTGCAGCTAATCTGCCGGGCGAGGGGAAAAGAGGGGAAAAAAAGGGAAAAATAAAGAGGAGGAGGAGGAGGGACGGAGGCTGAGCCCGCCGCGCTCACCGCTGACGGCCGTGCGCCGGGTGATCTCCCACAGCACCAAGCCGTACGCCCAGATGTCCGTCTTCTTGTAGGACTCGAAGCAGTCGGTGCGGATCTGCTCGCTCAGCACCTCCGGGGCCATGTAACGCTTCGTGCCCACCCGAGGGTTGTGGCCGATGTCCAGGTAGTCGCTGCCCTGGGAGTGCATGACGGCCAGACCTGGGGGTGGAGGGATGGGGGTTGGATGGAGGGGTGGGGGTTGGATGGATGGA
>JACDJE010000187.1:0-14260 GCA_016647715.1 Pavo muticus
AATTAGATTGTATTATATTATATTATAGTTAGTAAAATAAGTTTACCTCCCTAGAGGTCTGTTTGTTTTCTTTCCTTTCCTTTTCCCTTCCCCTTCCTCTTTGGGGGGGGGCTGGGAAGGGGGCCCTTGGGCCCACTGTCCCTGTCACGGGCATAGACTGGTCCAGGTAACCCCGTGACATTGGCTCCCCAGGAGAGGTTTCTGTACCACCTAGCTTCAGCATCCAGTTTAGGTGGTGATTAGAAGGGCTGCCCTCCCTCTTGCCCCCAGTTTTCATCATCAGGTACAGCTGCCTGAGATGAGTGACAGCTGTTCTGCCTTTCCTATGGCTTGTGTCTCAGCAGGACTGATTAGCTGGGCTTACCATAGCCCTAGGATAGCAGGGCTGGCCCCTGGTGCAGCCAGAATGGGGGCAACACTTCTTCTCTTAGTTAAGGTATATTTTGGTGGCTAAAGTCAAGTGTGAATGATATAACTGGTACGCTACTCCCATGGCAGTCCTTTTGAAGGCTGGTTTGTGATATTATTGTACAGATGCTTCTGGGATAAGTTCTGTGCTTCAGAATGTGCTTCCCAGCACAACAGCAAGTGAAGAGACCACAAGAGATTGAAATACTGTGGACACTAAGTGATGTCCACCTGCCTCGCATTTTCCTCCTGCAAAGTGAACAACAGCAAATGGAGTATAGAAAGTGACAATTACTAAGCCTTAAATTACTTATTTTTTTCCTACTGCTGATCTGTTTTTCCCCCTCTTGTGTTACATGCACATATTAATCTGAAAACTGCAGCCTGACTTGTGAACAAACTCCTAGAGATTTGACATTTTTTGTTGGATTGGACGGATTTATGGATTTATCTGTTCCAGAGATGTTCCATCATTCTCAAATGCTGAAGCTTTGAGTGAGTTATAGCCCTGAGGAGAGTGAAATGCAACTATTAATCACTGACAGCAATGGGATATCCCTTCCTCCATTGGCAGCTTATGCCAGTCAGTAGATCACAGAGCTGCTGTTGACCGTGAACAGAGAAGAGTAAAATATAAAGGTCATTTTTATTTCATCTACATGAAAAAGTTTTGAAAATAGTTTACCATGAAAATATTGAAAATGTACAGCACAAAACCCTTGGGGTGAATGATAATGGCATCCTCCACAGACTATGAAAAACAAAGTGATAGAAGCACATCAGCATTGAGTGATACTGTAGAAACTGGAATGAAGATGTTGAGCTGCAGAGACACTGGTTTTATATTGTTCTTCAGCTAAAGCTTCAAAATATTTTTTCTATGTCACTTTTAATAGTGATGATAACATACAGAAGTACTTCACAAACACAGAGACGTTTCAAGAGTTTGGATACAAAACAAATGACCTATCTCTGGACAGTCCAGACTGGTTTCAAATACCTGGGACCACTTTCTTCTTCCTCTTACACATGGAGTGTTTTAGTCTTCCTTTTACCATGGTCTTTGCATTCTCTTCAATATCAACTGATCATCCTAGCTATTTTTCCACAGACAAGTTCTGCATGCTCATCTTCATATTTATAATGGCATTGGTCAGGTTGCTTATTTCTAATTGGGCTTTCTCAAGCCCAGTTATACCAATTTATGAGGAAACACTGGCTATTTAGCCAGTCATCTTGGCCATTAGCAGATCATACATCACCCATGGCATTATTCTTTCTATTCCAAATCTCAGTTAGCCCTCCCCTCTCCCCCGGGTACAGAAACCCATACCATCCTCTTACTCTTCCAAAAGAAAAAATAAAAAAATTTGGCTTTAAATAGGCTGACTTTGTCCCCTTCTCACCACAGTGTCTACTGTGTATTGGTTTGGCTTTACATGCATATGAGTAAACCACTCTTTATATTTCTCGGAAGCTAAGACCTATACATACAAACTGGAAATGACCTGGGGCATTTTAACCTTATGATGTGAATGGAGGTGGGGTTGTCAACTCCTCATCCCCTTAGAAAGCCTTAAGATAATGCGTCTATTAAAACACTGTGCTGTGTTTCTGTGAAAGAATCCCCTGATAAAATTCCCAGCCTGGGAGTGCTGGACTCTGCTGTCCAGAAGATCAGACTAGATACGCATAATGCTCTTAACATTTGTGACCCAGCCACGTATAAAAGTAAGAATGTAAAAACAGCCAAGCTGTTAATCAAAGTCTTCTGGTAAAGTTAGCAGGTTGAGTAAATCTCAGTGTCTCTATGTACGTTAATGCTATAACAAATTTCAATTGCTTTAACTTTTGACAGTGTGTATACTCATTACTTTCACTGACAGTTGTGTGATAGCACTCATATGGTGAATGGATTTTCTTAGGCCTTATCAAAAAATAGATATCACATGGTCTCTCATTCCTTGAGAACTAAGCAGACTGTATTTAAATGACGTGCTAGAAGGCTGTCAAGCTTTTAGTCAGTGAATGTCTCCAAATACCAGACCTCTCCTTACAGTCCTGAAAGTAAGACTAATGAAAACAAGTGCTGATCATTTCAGAGACTCTGGTCGAGGACTCTGATAGGAATGATCCTACCAAAACTTAACAGATCCACAGGTATAGAATGTAAATGTCAGAATCAGTCTCCCTTTATATCGTTTATTCACTGGCCAAGCAATTACGTTATGATCCATTAACCTTTCCTAGTCTCTTCCTCTGTAATACTTTCAATAGATTTTGTCTCTATGAGAGCCAGCATGCATGGAATATTTGCACTTGTGAGTAAGGTGAGAAGAAGCAATTATGATCCTTTGCTTTTGGCTGTAGCTGAGAGGGAAAATATGAAAATGTCTCATTCTTTCTTGTGTGAGTCTAGTGATGCTCTTAGCTAACCAGTCCCTTGGACAAATATATCCAAAGATCTTCTGAGCACTGCACACACATCTCTCTGCCTTTCAGCTTGCCTTCTGTGCTGTAAGTCATTTGTGAAAGGAATATGGACTAGACCTGTCTGTTTTGGTGCATTATTGTCTGGGATGGTTAGAGGTTACTCGAGTCATTCCTCAGTGTCTTTCTCTTTGCTGCTTCTGCTTGTGTTACTGACATGTCAACATCAAGGTCTCAAGTACTGGAATGGTAGCAGGGCTGCAGTTGACAGACTGCAGTATCAGAGTTCTCTAAAGAAACAATCATAGACTCTGTCCAGTGATACAGGTCTGGTCAGGTATAGTGAGTAGAAGCACAGCTTATCAACTTCTGTTGATATGCACTGAAGAAAATGTTCAAGCACTGCATGTTGCTGCTTCGGTGAACTGTCTCAGTACTTTTCTGTTTCAACTTTTATGGCCATGCTGTCCTATTTACTTTCAATTCACCCTTATCTGAGTCACACTGCAAACATGCTGAACTTTTCCTCCTTCCACCTTGAAAAGGACGTATATCCAACTCAAGCCACCACCAACCTTGTAGTTTCCACTTAGGTAAGAGATCTGCGTTTCAATCAGGTTTGATAGTTAGATCCACTTTGGTCATGCTTGAGTGAACTTCTGTGTGGGCAACTGCAATAACAATTGTTCTATCAAGTCTGAAATCTATTTCAGTCAGTGCATAGAAGCATTCTAGGAGCTGAACTTACTTATCTAGGATTGTCTCATATACAAGAACAGAGGCAGGAGTTACCTCAATTCAGGACAGCTCTCTTGATTTTTACAGAGCTTTTCCATTACAGACTATTCTAGCGAGTCACTTTTGAATATTGGTTAAAACATTTGGAAGACCTAAAATTATGTGCCTCAAACTGCAGTGAATTCCTGTGAAATAATGATCCTTTGCTTTCATTATGTGGGTCTCTCTGAAGATGTTTATAGATTCTTAAGGGAGACAAACCTTTTAATCCTGTGAAGATGGGATAAAAGATCATGCTACCAACTCTTTCAAACCAAGAGCATCATAGGACTTTGTAACACTGAAAATCTCTCTTCTCAAGTGATTGCAGGCTGCTCCCTTCAGAGGCAAAAAATTGTGGCATAATTTCACCAAACACTCCAGAATCTGAATTTAATTCTTATGGGGAAAGAATCTAGATAAATCTATAACAATGAACTCAGAAAGATGAAAAACTTGTGTAGGTTTCTTTTGCAGCTTATGCAACTAGCTTCTGGCAGTAGAATAGATCCAAGTTTGCTGAGCAATACACAAAAGGCCATCTGTAATGGGAGTAAGCTTTCCTCTCTCGAGGAATCATGAGCATGTTGGAAAGCAGTAGGCAAAAAAAAAAAAAATTAAACTAGAGCAGTTGGAGGAGAAAAAAAAAAAGAGCCTCCTAATTCTTCCCCAGGGGACTACGTGATAAGGGATTCATACAGATATACTCCTACAAGATAACCTTTTTTTAGGCTACACCATATGCTTGGGAGCAGCAACCACGATTGTCTTCATGCCAGAGGGAGGGCAGAATGATTCACTCCAGAGCAAGGTAGAAAAAAGAGATTAAAAAAAAAAAAATCAATCCACAAATAATTGTAGATTCACAAATAATTGTAGATTCACAAATATGACAGTGGATTCACAAATATGAATGTTCTGGGACACTTAAAAGAATAAATTGGCCAGTATCTATAGGCAAACCCAGAGAGCACAAGGGAAAACAAGACCTAAGTGAAACTTGTGGCAGGCCACAGTGTACTCACGCTATGGAGAAAGGAACTGTACTGGTAGTTACAAGGACACTTTCATCTATTCTCCTTTTCCATGGCTATGCAAAAAGTTGCTAGTGTGGTCATTAAAAAGTAACTAATTTTCTGAAACACAGTTATGAAGTTTATTCATGACAGAATAAATTCTTTTATACTGCTGAGGCACTAAAACCAATTAAGCATCTTTTAACATTTCACTAAAATTTAATCACTGCAAAGTCAGAATTATACCTTCATTAGGTGCATAGCCACAGGAATTTAGGACCAGACTCTATGTTTGTCTTGTTGCTTATAGTCAGGCTAATGTGAAAAGGAGAAATACATGCATTGTGGGGAATCATTTGTCTTTCTCTGTGGTTTCTGTTGGCTGTGATAAATTAATTTTAATCTGCCCATGAGACACATTAGATAGTAACTTCCTCAGGTTATGTAAAAGACAGTGGCTTGCGGGCTTATTGCAGAGCCACAGCTATCTTCCTTACAGCACTTTCCAAACACCAAATTTGTGGCTGTGTCACAGAAGGAACAGTGTTTCCCAGATCAGGTCTAGGATAAACTTTCTCACTGAATGGGGGCATAGCACAAATACACACCTGCAAAGACAACATGTGCGTGTCCAGGAAAGGACTGCACCATAGATCTCTAGTATGAAAATAATCCTGAACCCTAAAATGGATAGAAAAGTTTTGTAGTACTTGGACAAAAGATTTTCACACCTGTGTGATCTACTGGGACAGAATCAGGAACAAAACAGGCATATGTTCTGTTTGAACCGTCTCCAGAGACTGTTGGAACAACAAGCAGTCTTAAAGGAGACCATTTTCATTTTACTTCTTTTGCCACACTTCCTGGGGGAAGCATGGGTATTCTTTTTATAGGCACATGGAGACAGGCCACATCTTCCCCTCTTGTGTAGCCAGAGTCCAGAAGGTTTATAGCTTCACTTCTTCCGCTGGTGACTTGTCATCCTTCTGGAATTTGGGTGAGGTAGAGAAATAAAAAAGGAAATCAAACTTTTCCAAAAGTAAATCACTACACTCCAGAACTGCAGGAGTTCCCCAGCAAGAAAGCAGGAGAGGACATCTCGTTGGTCACAGTGAGAGGCTCTGCTCAGGTTTAGCCCTAGTTCCCTCATGAAGCAAAAGAGACTTATACTGTGCCTTGCTGAAGTCCTACCACAAGCTGAGGGCAATGCCTGTCCCACCTTCACACACTACGCAGAAAGCAGTGTCTAGATGTGATCTAGAAAGAGGGCTCAATAATGATATAGAGAAGAGAACTAAGAGCTAGGCAGCTGCGTATTAAGTGGTGCAGAGGCAAGCTGAGGATTTCTTCCACCCCATCCCACTGCAGGGAAGCCAAAATCAGATCTGCTATGTGGAGCACAGCTTCATAGGCCTTAACAAGAGAATAAATTTCCTGTCTACTTTGTTTTCTTGCTCACACATTCTGAGCTGCACTCTGATACTTCTGGAGTGATTGTTTGTTGAGAAAAAAAGCAAACAAACAGAAAATGCTTTAGTAAGGGCAACAGAAGGTCATTCCTTCTTGACTGCAGAGGTAATGAACCCTCTCAGCACTGGTAGCTGTTAAAGAAGGATGTGCTCAATTTTACTCTGAAAGATTACAGGAGCTACTAGAAATGATGAGTCAAATGCACATACTGATAACACTCACGACAAGTGTGTGCATAGAACTAATGTATCCTAAAACACAATGCTGGATGTGCCCTCCAAGAAGCTGTGAATCTTACATTTCTATGTAATCACTTTCTTAGAGTATTTTCCCCCCCATTCTAGGAATAGTTTTGGAGGGGTCACACTGAGGTTTTGTTGCTGCTTAATGCTCTTTTTTTTTTTTTTTNTATTAAAGGATGATTCCTGCTACAAACAAAGCCTTCGTCGTAAACAACCTTGTTTCTGGAACAGGCTATGACCTCTGTGTTCTGGCAATGTGGGATGACACCGCCACTACTCTTACTGCCACCAATATTGTGGGGTGCGCCCAATTCTTCACCAAAGAAGACTACCCTCAGTGCCAGTCGATGCACAGCCATTTCCTGGGTGGGACCATGATTCTGATCATTGGGGGCATCATTGTGGCAACTCTGTTGGTGTTCATTGTAATACTCATGGTCCGCTACAAGGTCTGCAACAACTCCCAGGGGAAGATGTCCAGTGTCAGCAACGTCTACTCACAGACAAATGGAGCACAACCGGTTCAGAATGGAGTCCTGCCCCAAGTCAACCCCAAAGTGGTGGTGAGAAATGAACTTATGGAGTTTAATTCTGGGTCTGTGAGAAGCAGCATCTCCTCTTCTTCCAGCTCTATGAATAGCCGCGACTGTGATAACTATAGCCTCCAAAGTGAACAGGGCACATTGTCCAGTAAGTGGAGGCCCCCCTCCAGGTCAAAACACAACATTGACCGTCTAATGGGAGCTTTTGCCTCCCTGGAACTGAAATGTCAGAAAAAGGAGGAGATGACAGACTCCAGAACTTCCACGGCGGCCCGCCATTCGGACAAAGAACCACTGCTGGGCCAGCCGGAGTCCAAATTTCGCAGCCTCCTCATGTTGCCTCTGGAGGGCAAAACTAAACGTAGCCATTCTTTTGACATGGGGGACTTTGCTACATCTCAGTGTTGTACCTACCCAAAAAAGATAACAAACATTTGGACAAAGAGGAGCCTCTCGGTGAATGGCATGCTTTTACAGTATGATGACAATGACCTAACAGGGGCAAAAGGGACTTACGGGAGTTCAGAGTGGGTAATGGAAAGCACAGTGTAAATATCAGCGTCTCCCCCCATCTTCTCCACTCGTGTGTTATAAATCGTGGTTTTCTGCAGTAGCATGGTGCTGCTGCCTTTGGAAAGAGAGGGGAGGAAATGTTTTCAGTTGTACTGGCAAAAAAGATGATAGGTAAATAAATAAGTAATTGGGATGCTAAAAGAGAAAGAAGGTCTTGCAATGTGAATAGGCACATATGGCACCATTCCTGTTGGTCCCCAGCTGAAACGTGTGAACGTTTCAAGAAATTTACTGTTGTATTTATCATTGCTTTCCAAAAGTTTTTCAGATTCTTGGTGAACTGTCAAACAAGATTAAACAAAGAGGATGAAAAGGGGTTTAAGAGCATAAATTTAACTTTAAAGGTTTTCTTTTTTTTTTTATAAGGGCAACTCTTACTTTTATCCACAGAAATGCACTTCCATGGATGTAAGACTGGTGCTAGGATGCATCTGGTTATTATTGTGAATGACTTTCTCAAATGCACAGGCAGGGCATCCACAGGGACAGATTAAAGCAAACTGTTTATCTTGTAGCATTAATAGTGACATCTGGAAAAATAACAATACCTGTCGAGTGGGCTTTTGGTTTGGGATTTGCTGATTTTTTGTTTTGTTTTGCCTTGTGTGTGCTTCTGGGCTGCTTTGTTTTGTTGGTTTCTGTTTTTTTTTTTTTTTTTTTTTTTTTTTCTAGATGCAGGTCACAGTAGGCCTTGATCTTTCTCAAATTCTTAGATTCAAAAATCTTAACCAGGTACCAAATGACTGTGACATTTCACACCGTAATGTGATTGGTTCTCTGTATTTGCTTCCTGGTTTCTGAGGCCTTATGAGGAAAGGCTGTGTTTAAAAGTTTTAGTTTTGCATCTATAAGGGCTATAAATCAATCTTCATTATTGGCTTGATTAATTTTTAATAAGATTTTAGGCCCTTCATTCATTCCATAATGCCAAAGTAGGGGCTTTCAGATGGAAAAAAAGCACAGCAAAAATGACAACAGTATACATACCAAACTTTCAAGAAAATCACAAAACAGTGCCGATTGTGCAATCCATATTTGTCAACTAATTGCTCTCTCCTCCAGGTAATAAATCACATGTGAAATTTCACTGCTTTTTAGATCCTTCAGGTCTTCCTCTCAATATCTGTCCACTATTTGATCTCTTTCCCCTCTCCTAATTCACCTTACTATTTTTCTGATTGTTTTTGTTTTGCTGAAAGATCTTCACTAATGAAAATTAGTCAGATTCCAATATTAACCTTTTCTGGATCAATTTCTTTTTCTGAGAGTAATCAAAGCAGTATTTTGCACTTATGTAAATTCAACTCTATGTTTGAGGAACTTTAAGTAACTTTAAGTTAACTAGGATAAGATTTTACAGAACCCTAGCTATTTCACCTTGCCACCTTTCTTCCTCTGCCTACTTCCTTCTTCACTACATACTTGTAGAGCATGATGACAATGTTAAGCACTGCAGTTACTTCATAATTAGTGTCTGGGTCACGTTTATCTTGGCAAATTAATGAGTTTACAGAAACATCTCTCATTTATACTGACAAAGTCTTGATATGATTGCTGGAATTATTTTTACAGCATTGATCGGGTGTCAAAATATTCCAAGAATCATTCTGAATGTGCAGCTTTCTGGAGCTACTCTGAAGGCAAATAGAATGTGCCCAGCAGAAACATAAACCATTCCTTGTGAGATATCTGTCCCGGGACGCGTTTCATACCAGCATGGCATGACTTGTGGAGGCAAAGTCATGCAGGAAAATGTTGGGTCAAGCAGCTTAGGCACAGCAAATATGTTTCTAAGCAAATTCACATGACATTCCATTTCAAATGCCTACTATTCAGTTAAAAAGAAAAGGATAAATTGTATTGCAGTGTAGATAATGAAAAGCCCCGGACAATACAAAAATAGGACTTAAAGAAAAGTAATGTAGTCTAGCAGGTCAGTATAAAACTGAGTCTTGGGAGTTGCAAATGCCTCCTCAAAGGAGCTGCCTTGACATCTCTCTGCAATGTTTTGACCAAAATGGTTTCAGGCTAAAACTAGATGGTATCACAACCCTCATGGATGGAGAAAAGGAATGGAATTGCCTAGCCAATTAGCCTAATCTGTCTTTTTTCTAATTTCTGTTTTGCATAGCCACAGTATTAACCAGCAGTTCACTGCTAATCCCTAGTGCTTCAAAGAAGAAATGAATCCATTTGTGTATTACAGTGTAATCATAATATCTGCTAATTTCCTCCCATACACTATAGGCTTCTTTTGAAAGTGGATTGCTGGCATTATCCCCATTTTATAAATGAAGAGATTTACGGTACAGCAAAATGGTTTCTCAGGAACTGAAAGTTTCTGATAAAGTAGAGCCTGATATCAGTGTAAGTGATAAAGTAGAGAATAAAATGCAGATCTCTTAAATTCTCAGACCAGTTCATTGCCTGCAAGCTTCAGTGCTCAGTCAGATCTGGGATTATGAGTGAAATTTGCAGCAACTCTTATTCTCCTGCATTTCTAAGTCATTTATTTTTGGATTTTCTTAATATCACCACACACTAAAGGGAATAATTATATATTTGTTTCAAGGACACAATAAGGACTTTTTAGCAATGGTATAAAATAAGGTTGAATGCAAAGAAAGTGGTAACAGTGTGTTTTTGTCATGGTCTCAATTTGGTACTTTCAGGAAGTGAGACATAAGTCTCCATGAATTTGTAAAAGGTTTGAAAAACTTTCCTTTAACCTTCCTAACTCTTCATAACACATAAACTCACATGGGTGCATGTGTCTGTCGATATTCTATTACACACAAATGCCATGCCCCAGTCCTGGCCATATCTCCCTTCCTCTTCCAATAAGTGATGTTATTGTGGCAAAAAGGTGAGAGAATAGGGCTTTTTCGTTCCTTATGAAGGTCAACTGTAAGACCTCCTTGCTCATTTCATTCCTTAAAAGCAAGGTTTTCTGAGAGATCAGAACCATGTTCTTATAAGAGGATTTTTAATCTTCACTGGTATGATTCAGAATCTACCTTAGAAGACAGATAACAAATTCAAGTGCCAATGTAGAGAAGATTTACCTGCTGCTCCCACCACAAAGGAAGTAAACTGGAGTAGAAAAATGGAAATTACTGTCATATGAGTCTAAACAGTGAAATTTCATAAGGAGAAAATAAAAATTTGAAAATATTTCCAAATTTCTTCTCCTTTCAATTAGATTTTAAATGCCTTTTGTTAAGTGGATTCTCTATTCAAAGCTTGTTGGTTTTAAATCCTCTTCTGGGAACTGTTATGTCCCTACACATACACTGGTAACACAGTTGAGTACACTGCTTTCCCAGGCCTCAGTATTCTTGGGCTTCTTAAACTGTACACCTAACATAACTTAGTTTAGAATTAAGCAGGAGTTTTTCTAGTTGATTTCCTCTTGCAGTTGTGCAGCTGTTACTCTTTTTTTTTTTCTCCCCCTAAAGAAAGGCTAATATCAAAGTTAAATCTTTACTCCTGTTCTGTGATAAGAAGCAGCTCTGCAAGATTGCACTGTCCTGCAGAGATGATGGACAATATCAAGCTCATTGCCTCAAGATATAAAGCTGGTTTTTTATGTCCTCTGGAGAGCCAGGCAATAGAATACCTGAAACCAACTTTCTGTGTTTAGTTTCCTTGAGTTGACTGAGCAAAGCCTTTCAGCAGCTCTGCCTGGCCACAGATTTAAAGAGCCCTTTTGTATTTGTGGCAGCTCCTGGCTATTGAGTCCCAACTGCTGGGCATGATGATCCGTGACTAACAGTGCTGGATGTGTATAACAGCCACAAAGAGAATACCCTTGTCATGCAGCAAAGCATATACTGAAGTGGCATCTTGCAGCTACCCTGCTTTGGACAATCAAATGGTCATCGGTATCCCAGGGTGAAAATGTGTCTGTATGCATTTGAGGTGTGGGGAATGTTAAGACATGTCATCCATCAAAGCTGACTGGTAGGCAAGCTGACTGAGAAGAGCTAGGTAAGGCACAGAAAGAACACTGAAATACTCTCTCAATTTGGCAGCTTCATGAAAATGAGATCTTCCCTACAAGCTTGAAAAGTAAGTCTGAGATTAATTACTTAACTCTTAGTAGTCTTAAATTTGGTGCTTAATCCAAGAACATTTGAAGTTTATTTACAGAAACATCCAGAATTCTTCATTTTAGATGTACATGGAGAGTTGATTGCTTTTTCCATAACTGGGATTACAACTATGTTCTTTTATAAGGCTATTATTAGTAGCAATATTACCAGAGCTGTAGCTCCCAGGACTGACTGAGCTTAGAAATGACTCCATTTCTTTCAAAGGCTAAGATGAGCTTTTATGACAAGTTTCAAGGCAACTAACCTATCCATGTTTTAGGCCTGGTTTTGGCCTCACTGCTGTTCTTTTTTTTCACATGGACTGGCTCCATCATGGCCACCCTTTTAAATGTTCCAAGTAGCTACATTTCATTGAAAGCTCACATGTAATCAGATACAAAGAAAACAAGTTGTAAATGATTAAGGTTACTAGTGTTCACTCTGTATAAATTAGCATGGAGTGTTAAGCTGAGATACTATACTTCTATTCGTGTAAAATATGTGCAAGTGTATATGCTATGTAAACTCAGTTGTTTTCTGTTTGCTCAGAGAGAATAAAAAGATCTCTCTGTGTTTAATCAGTGTAAAGCAGAAGGAAGCACTCTAGCAGATGGTGCTGTAACACTGTTTCTTGTGAGTTATGATCCAAGACTGAGACTCAGTTTAGCAGGGCTGTCTATTCTTTCTGCTAACAGTGCTATTTCTTTGCAGTGATGTTCCACAGTGAAACAATTTCTGAAGGACTTACACCCTGCAGATTTTTTGTAAGCATGCAGCTGACAGTTAGAGTGGAAAGTGGACTATAGCACTGGGTAATACAGAAGGAGAGATGAAGCAATTGGTGAAACTGCTCACGAGCCTGAAGATCATGTAATTGAAGATTGATTCTTTAATTCTGTGTATTATCCTTGGTTTGTGTATAAGACATTCCCTTTGTGGGATAGGGACAGTATGAAATCTATGGAAGACAAATAAGAATGGAGCAGAGCAAAGTGTGGGATGGATGACATCCCTCTGTAGGAGAGCTCCTCAGTCTGTGGGACCTGGGAGAGATGAAGAAAACAGCTGGTTGCAGGAGACTGCATTGATGATAAGTCCAGAGGCATTATGATCAGCAGCAGCAGACCTTCCATGAAGATTTTCAGTATGTCCCCGCTTGCAGATCATCTGGAAAATATGAGAATATATGTCAGACAGAAATAGATGAAATAGGTGCCCCACTTTTACACTCATTCCCAGGCCTGATAATACTATGGTGAACTATAATAACAACTGGCAGAAGGGAGAAATACAGCAGTGCACAGGAACAGTAAGTGCTGTGGTCTGTGGATTCTAGTTATGAAGACGGTACAAAATTGCTCCTTGAACAATTCAGCAGTGTGCAGGCATGCTGTTGTGGCAGCAGTGTGTTGTTGTCAGAGCCACACAGAGAGGAGGACAATTAGAAATGACTCGAGACCAACCACTGTGGCTATCAGTAGCCATTTTAGCAACCGTGCCCAGTATTTTCCAAGAGGGCTGCTTTATGTCCTCTCACCTCATTCTAAATAGCTCATCTGTGTTTGTGCAGAACATCTCTATTATGATGATAAATGTGACAGGGATCTCAAATATAACATTGAGTAAATCTGCCAGGTTTATCCTCCAAGTGTCTCTCATCGATATTACTTTTATCTACATAATTTTTTGTTTGTTTGTTTGCTTGCTTTTAAAAATGGAACGAGAACCTTGCCTGTGGCCAGGCTGATGCGATGTGTAAGTGCAGGAATGCACAGATGCAGAGATGATCAGATGTTCACCTTCGTAGTGCCCTGATGCTGCTTCTCCATGCAGGTCTGTTCCCTCCCACTGCACTGAGAGAGGTCCCTGGAGTGTTGTAATGTGTGCTGTCTGTGACAGTTGTTTGAGGCTAGGAAAGCCTGGCACTCTCAGGAGTATGCCTTTTTCCTACAGCCATGCCTTACCATCCCAGTTACACTCATGCCAGCTTGCTCTGTGTTGCATGTTGTTGTCTGTGCTAAAGATCTGCATCTCTAAGTCACAACGGACTGTTTCTAATTTCAGCTATTTTCTCTCCCTCAAGCCTGTTGTTATGTGGCAGTAAACAGAAAAAAAGGCAAGGGGTACCTCTGGTTTTATTCTCAGCCACTGAGAATGCCAATATTTCATTTTCTCTGAAGTAGGAGAGGCTGCCTGCCCTGCATTCTCAAGGAACATTAAAACTAAATGTAGCCTCTTGTCTTCACAAGGTAAGCAACCTGCCACAGTTATACAGTACATGTTCAGGCACCCGTGAAGCGCTGTCACAACTGCCAGGTTCAGACTTAGCAAATGCAATGGTCATTTGCACACTCAGAAAGAACTGGTCTTTGTAGGCATGTATTTTTATTCTGAATTATTTGTTCAGGTTTGAATGTATTTAAGATTAGATCAGGTACAGGTAAGGAGAGAAAAGGAGCAGACTGGTCTGGTTTGGTTTTCCTTACTCCCTTTATTGTACGTTTGAGAGGTGACCCTTAAAACTTCTGTATTCTTGAATACTGGGTTGTTGGACCCACAAAAACCGGGAAGTTTGAATGCTTATTTGAACTCTATGGCTCTGACTCTTCCCTGCCAGCTCACACGCTGTTCACATGACTGTTCTCTTGTTTCCTCATTTTCCTCAGTAACATATTTTTTCTTTTATCTTCCTTTTTTTTTTTTTTTTT
>JACDJE010000187.1:16223-166694 GCA_016647715.1 Pavo muticus
CACAAATAATTGTAGATTCACAAATATGACAGTGGATTCACAAATATGAATGTTCTGGGACACTTAAAAGAATAAATTGGCCAGTATCTATAGGCAAACCCAGAGAGCACAAGGGAAAACAAGACCTAAGTGAAACTTGTGGCAGGCCACAGTGTACTCACGCTATGGAGAAAGGAACTGTACTGGTAGTTACAAGGACACTTTCATCTATTCTCCTTTTCCATGGCTATGCAAAAAGTTGCTAGTGTGGTCATTAAAAAGTAACTAATTTTCTGAAACACAGTTATGAAGTTTATTCATGACAGAATAAATTCTTTTATACTGCTGAGGCACTAAAACCAATTAAGCATCTTTTAACATTTCACTAAAATTTAATCACTGCAAAGTCAGAATTATACCTTCATTAGGTGCATAGCCACAGGAATTTAGGACCAGACTCTATGTTTGTCTTGTTGCTTATAGTCAGGCTAATGTGAAAAGGAGAAATACATGCATTGTGGGGAATCATTTGTCTTTCTCTGTGGTTTCTGTTGGCTGTGATAAATTAATTTTAATCTGCCCATGAGACACATTAGATAGTAACTTCCTCAGGTTATGTAAAAGACAGTGGCTTGCGGGCTTATTGCAGAGCCACAGCTATCTTCCTTACAGCACTTTCCAAACACCAAATTTGTGGCTGTGTCACAGAAGGAACAGTGTTTCCCAGATCAGGTCTAGGATAAACTTTCTCACTGAATGGGGGCATAGCACAAATACACACCTGCAAAGACAACATGTGCGTGTCCAGGAAAGGACTGCACCATAGATCTCTAGTATGAAAATAATCCTGAACCCTAAAATGGATAGAAAAGTTTTGTAGTACTTGGACAAAAGATTTTCACACCTGTGTGATCTACTGGGACAGAATCAGGAACAAAACAGGCATATGTTCTGTTTGAACCGTCTCCAGAGACTGTTGGAACAACAAGCAGTCTTAAAGGAGACCATTTTCATTTTACTTCTTTTGCCACACTTCCTGGGGGAAGCATGGGTATTCTTTTTATAGGCACATGGAGACAGGCCACATCTTCCCCTCTTGTGTAGCCAGAGTCCAGAAGGTTTATAGCTTCACTTCTTCCGCTGGTGACTTGTCATCCTTCTGGAATTTGGGTGAGGTAGAGAAATAAAAAAGGAAATCAAACTTTTCCAAAAGTAAATCACTACACTCCAGAACTGCAGGAGTTCCCCAGCAAGAAAGCAGGAGAGGACATCTCGTTGGTCACAGTGAGAGGCTCTGCTCAGGTTTAGCCCTAGTTCCCTCATGAAGCAAAAGAGACTTATACTGTGCCTTGCTGAAGTCCTACCACAAGCTGAGGGCAATGCCTGTCCCACCTTCACACACTACGCAGAAAGCAGTGTCTAGATGTGATCTAGAAAGAGGGCTCAATAATGATATAGAGAAGAGAACT
Organism: Pavo muticus; assembly: GCA_016647715.1. Taxonomy (NCBI): domain Eukaryota; kingdom Metazoa; phylum Chordata; class Aves; order Galliformes; family Phasianidae; genus Pavo; species Pavo muticus. The sequence goes on from JACDJE010000187.1 coordinate 17,672, forward strand.
AAGAGCTAGGCAGCTGCGTATTAAGTGGTGCAGAGGCAAGCTGAGGATTTCTTCCACCCCATCCCACTGCAGGGAAGCCAAAATCAGATCTGCTATGTGGAGCACAGCTTCATAGGCCTTTACAAGAGAATAAATTTCCTGTCTACTTTGTTTTCTTGCTCACACATTCTGAGCTGCACTCTGATACTTCTGGAGTGATTGTTTGTTGAGAAAAAAAGCAAACAAACAGAAAATGCTTTAGTAAGGGCAACAGAAGGTCATTCCTTCTTGACTGCAGAGGTAATGAACCCTCTCAGCACTGGTAGCTGTTAAAGAAGGATGTGCTCAATTTTACTCTGAAAGATTACAGGAGCTACTAGAAATGATGAGTCAAATGCACATACTGATAACACTCACGACAAGTGTGTGCATAGAACTAATGTATCCTAAAACACAATGCTGGATGTGCCCTCCAAGAAGCTGTGAATCTTACATTTCTATGTAATCACTTTCTTAGAGTATTTTCCCCCCCATTCTAGGAATAGTTTTGGAGGGGTCACACTGAGGTTTTGTTGCTGCTTAATGCTCTTTTTTTTTTTTTTTTAGCTCCCAGGGTCATTTTTTGCACATTCTACTTACTTACACTATCTGGAGTTTACAGAAGGAGTTTTGCAGATTTTACAGCAATGGACCTCAGAGAACCTCTGTAAAATCAGAAGATTTTACAATAAAAACAGAAGATTTTACAGACTGAAGAAGACTTTTTTCAAGCTTTGCAACTGAAAATCTACAGAGTAGAAAAATCTGTCAGTGTCTTCCTTCATTACTCACTGCCATGGAAGTTTTTCAAGGAAAGATTAAAAACAAAAAAATCCATAATTCCATTTCAGTTTCAACAGTATGTGGAGTTCTTACACATTTGATTCTGATGTATTCAAACTTATTTTTTTCAATGAAATTATTCAAAAGCTCTTTTCTCATATCAGTAGTGACTTCAAAAGGAGGCCTGTAATGTATAGAAGCTCCTTTGACTTTAATTCTAGTAGTGGGTAATGAAATATTTGTGACTGCAAAAACCTTCAGATATGATGACTAATAATCAGTCACTGGAAATGAGTAATAACGATAGCAGATCTGTATATAGCTATATAAACAGTCTAATGGCATACTTAGCATTTTTTCTAGTTAGTTTTCTTGTAAAGGCTTATTTACTTGTCGAGCAGCTGTTTGCTGTCTCGGTCCAGTTGATCCTAAAACCATATTTATCAAAACTGCACAACTTAAGCTGTAAATGACTAAATCTTAGGGTTCCTGTAAAACCTTATGACAACTGGAGAACTTGAAGAAATTCTAGTCTTTTCTTAATGTTACACCATCAAACCCTCAACAGATTAGTTGTGATTCTCTGAAATAAAGAGGAGGTATCACATTTGACCAGTCTTCAATTTGTAAACTTCTCTTTTAATAGATCACCTTGCTTAATATTAGGATTTATTTCCTTTCCAAGTACTTCCAAACCCTCTTTTACTTTCTATGAATGAGAAGTAACATGAGGAGGGTCAAATATCTATTTGCAGAAGTATATGGCTAATACCTGGAAGAAGGTAATCCAGTAATGACTGCTCATGCTTACCTCTTTGCAGTAGATTCACAATTGGGATGCACAACCTGGGATTCCGGACTGCTAACATTCAGTTTTGAGTCATGCCATTAGTCTATCAAATGACCCATTTGTTTTCCTTCTGTTTTCTGTGCCTCTTTTGTAACATGACTACTGTAACTAGACTACTTTTTGGTACATCTTGCTCATGTACTAAAAATCCGTGACACTTACCTATGACCCTTAAGCAGAGAAGCTTATTTCAAGGGGAGAATACACTGCTACTATTGGAATCTACCACTGACTTCTCCTTTTCTTCCTGCTGGAATTGTTCCAAATGAAAACTTGATTTCTGACTTGATGGATTTTACTTCCCATTTCGGTAATGTATTTGCCACTCTTCACACAGTATGCTTTTGGCCCAGGCTCTGTCTTGGAAAAAAAGCAGGGTCTCTCTTCTAGCAGGGAAATCCTTTTATCTAATTTTGGCATCACAAACTCAAAGGATGCAACGGTATTCTTGTCTTTTGTAGAAAATTCCTAAATTCAATATCTCCATGTCCCTCTAGCCTATCTTGTCTTCTAGCCTTCCTTTTCCTTTGCTTTATATGCAGTACCCAGGAACTGGCACAGTATCAAACCTCTGCTTCAGGAATATTTTCATTATATATCTATGCTTTTTATTTTTTAATATATATTTTTTTATTTTTTTATATAGGAGACAATACTCTTGACCATCAGTGACTTTTGTCTTTATTCTCCTTTTACATTTGAAAAAAAGCATGTTTTTTTCTTGTTATTGCAGAAGTCATTCTGAATTTTCTTGGTTCTTTTTACCTTATCCACTGTTGCATGTTTCATAGAGAATTTCATCACAAAAGGCTTTCAGTTGACTGGAATGGTTTAGAATTGTCCTGTCGGCTGTGAGCTGGCACCACATTTCTCTGTCTAGAGCACAGATTTTGTGACAGAACAGCCTGAAACAGCATGTTGGTGTTTGCTTTGATCAGTCAATTACAAAGAACACAAGAGCATGACTTTGAGCAGTATATGGCATTTTTGCCATTCCAGCATAACCTTCCAGAAATAAAATTTGCTTGTGCTGTAGGACACAGAGTTTCTGCAGGACACATGAGTTGCAGCCCAGCATAAGTTCTCTGCATAGTAAGCAAGAAAGAAGTCATTGAAAATCCCTCTCCTCCCCTTCACCTCAGCTCACACGAACTCTTACAGAAAAAGGGGATGAGCGGCTGCCCACAAAATTATTACAATTTGCACTGATTTCACTGCCTGAAAACAAGAAGGAAGATTCAGGTGTAACTCACAAGAAAGGGCAGCATGTGACTGAAACACATGACTGTGTGCTGCCAGGAAAATAGTAAAATCTCTTTAGCAAATGGATTTCCTAGGAGTTTCTAAATGTACTCATTACTTAGAATGTTGTTTCTGTTCTGTGAACCTCTCCTAGTATGGTAGGATGACCTTTTCTGGTATAACTGTCCAAATCTGCATTAAAGATTTCTAAGTTGTTTGAGTCAGAGGGAATAAGCATGAGAACTCAGCCAAGTGGATGCGTCATTTGTTGACAAAAATCTGGGAAGAGACTAACCCAGGTGCCACACTCTGCTTGAAGGCTTGAATGCACCTTCCATGAATAACTCTTACCTCTTCCCATCCTTAGTTGCAATGGTGTTGTGACTATCACACGTAGAGCAGCCTGGTGACTTTATATATATTTTTATTAATCTCTAATTTAAAGTCTGGCTTTTTGAAACATTGCTGTGAATTATGATAGCTCTGTATTAACACGATAAAGAGTGAATTTATGGTTATACTTTGTTTCCATAAATACTTCAGCTTCACATTTACTAACAGAAATACTGTGCGGGCTTTCAATTACTCTGCTAATGAGCTTAAATACGTTTTAGTTGGATTTGAATTAGTGTGAGGATTTTTTTTTCTGAGGCAGTTAATATCCCAGACATATTGAGGTGAAAGGTGCTTTATCTGCAACTGAATAACTTGGGTGTGACTGGATTTATCTTTTGTGCTGTCAAATGTTCCTGGGGTATGTCTCTAGCTTCTTAGAAGATGAAAGTTAATGATAAGGGCACTAAATGTCTGCTCTTTTCACATCTATATGAAAGAAATGATAGTATAGAACAAGTAGCTTAAAAGTCTCATTTCGTTCTGTTATACCAATATTAAGCAACAAGGTTTTTACAGTACAGTAACTTGAACCTAAAGGACTGAACTCAATGACTTCATTGGTTTCAGGGCATAACAGGGGGATTCTATAGAATCATAGAAGGGACCTACAAGGATCATCAAGTCCAACCCCTGGCTTCACACAGCACCACCGAACATCCAAACCCTGTGTCTGAGAGCACTGTCCAAACGCTTCCTGAACTCTGGGAACTCAGAGCTGCACCCACTGCCCTGGGCAGCCTGTTCCATGTCCACTGCTCTCTGGAGCAGAACCTTTCCCTAACCCCCACCCGACCCTCCCCTGACACAGCTCCATGCTGTTGTTCCCTTGGGCCCTGACACTGTTACCAGGCAGCAGAGCTCAGCACTGCCTTTCCGCTCCCTGTGAGGCACTGTAAACCATGATGTGTGGTTTGGTGGTCTTTATTCACCCTCATGAATTCTGCCTGCTTGTAGATCCCTATTATAAGCAAGAAGTTGTCTGGGAATAATAAGGAGAGAAACATTTTCTCCTAGAGTAATGGCTAGTGGAGGGGAGCAGAATACCTTGTACCACAGCACTCCTTTCTCAGCCTTGTGCAGTAAGTTCCCCTGTCACCTGTTGAATGACTTCAGTACATCCTCAGGAGTCAATGTTCAGCAACATTTCAGATCTCACCAGAAATCTATATTTTCCAAGCTAGAATGTTTTTTGTTGCTGTTGTTTGTTTGTTCATTTTTCTTTCCTTTCTTCTTTTTTTTCTCCCCTCTTACTTTGCTCTCTGTAGCACAGAGAGTATATTCATTATTGGTATCTCCCTGGCTCACCATCTCATGACAGACTTATCTAATGCTTTCGGCTCTGTCTTCACTTTCTCACTTTTCCAAATGAGCAGAAAAAAGCATAATGAAATTAGGAAATAATAATGAAATGTTATATACTACGTGTATTGTCTGACAAGTCAGATTCTCTGATGGGCAGCTGGGTGCACAAGTGATGAGGAGACAAGATTCATAAAAGCAGGTAGGGATTTGTGTTTAATAATAAATGCTCCACCTGAAAGAAAAATTAAGAGTGCATGTCATAAGCCCCCCAAAAAACTAATAAAATAAAAAATGCAGGAAATATTTTCATGCTGGGTTGAGCTAATATTCACTGAATAAGTGTGGCTACCTTCTGGAATTATCTGACATTTTCTTCTGTTGACATGCCTGACAGAGAAATTACATCCCTAATACTAACAGCTATCTTTTTCCCAAGACACCAGGAGAAAGCAGATGCAACTATCTTTTTTTTNCAGCAGAAAGTCTGTTTCCATGTATTTTTGGTTTTGTTTTCAATCTCCCGCTAAATCCCCTGGATGAAAAGGAGGATAGGTACAAAGGTCAAATTTCTGAAGTTCTGTATAACCCACTTCTGATACTACCACTTCATGTCCTAGAAAAATTAAAATCCAGGGCCTGATAAGTTTTAAAAAATCCTCCTCTTTCTTCCATCTTCTTCATATTCTCTGCTTGTCAAGGCTTAAGGCAGATTGCAGCAACTATTGGTATCTCTGGGGGTTTTGCTAACAAAGATGCAAATGCAAAAATGCATATGCAAAGATGCATATGCAGTTATCAAAATTTCATAGTAAAGGAAAAAGAAAGGGAAAACCAAAGTGTCTCCCATGAACAGTCTACATTATGAATGCCAGTTGCTTCTGGCAAAGGTCACACTGTCACTCTCTGCTCAACTGACAAAGAAAACACAGTTTTCCACTCTATTGTGACAAAAGCTCTTTCTACAGTCTCCATGACGCAGCTTGACTGTACCACTAGCATCACATGAAATGTAAGTTTTTGTGTGTTTCAGGGGATTGGATATGTTCCCAATTAGCCACATAAAAAGAGTTAAATTTGGGTGTCACAGGACAGGGAGTCTCCCATGTGTCCCCTGCACACAATCAGCCTTTCCCAAGTACCCCAGTGTCCCTGTCCCTCACCCTAACCTGTTTGCTAACTAAGAACATAAGCTCTTCAGGGCTTGTAAACTGATAATCAGATTCCTTGTTGGGGAGCATTGCTGTGGTTTTGGAAATGCACATGGCCCACTGTCCTCGGTGACTTTATTGTCCTCAGTGACTTGATTGATTGTGATTTCCAGCATTCTGGTGGCTACTGCAACTGTCCTTGTTTATTAATTTGGTGGCTGCCAATGATCAGCTGCTGGGAACCATTTTGAAATTGCACATAGTTCCTATGATTTTGTAAAAGATGTGGGGAAAGGGTCAGGGCACAGAGCAAATAACACATGAAAAAAACTCTATGTATATTTTTTTTAAAGGTGCAGAGATATATTGTGACATGGCTGTGTACTTGATCTTGTATTTGTCATGTTTCCTACTTGGAGTTTTAGAAATGACATCCCTGTGATCAGAATATTTTTTCCTTTTTTCTTTTTCTTTTTTTTTGCTACAAAATGTACAGTAAAAAACATTCTTGGGGAAAAGTACCTGCTTTTCATTTATTTGCTGTTCTGCGGTCTTCTATGAAACCTAAATAAGGAGCAGTGATCATTTTAAAAAAGATCTTAAAAATAGGTTTGCTTTCTCTCTACTGCAAACTATCTTTGACTTCAGGATTTTATATATATATAGTAGGAATCCCATAATACAGACTCTCTTGGAATACAATCTCCTTTTTAGAGAAAAGATCTTTTAAAAGGGTATCTCATGTTTTTTTTTTCTGTGGTCACATTTGTACAGATCTATATCAGTAATGTTTGAACAGTGATCTCTGCCCTGATCCAAAACACAAAGAAGTAAGAGGAAGCCTTATTGATGGCTTTGCAAGCTTTTTCTCATAGCCAACTTTAATATATTCAAAAGAGATTCAGTAAAACTTTGTTTGCAACATCTTTCTAAGTCTAATTTTCTTGTGCTTTCCAAGAGGAATGGCACCTCTATTGCCAGAATCTACATCATCCAACTGTCCAGATGGCAGCTTCCTATTAACAACATTTACATTTATGTTGCACTGAAGACTCTTAAAGAGGTTCATGTATTGATTTTCTTTTCCTTATTACGCTGTGCTGTGGTTCAACTACAGTTTATCATGATGCTGCTTCCCTTTGGGTATGATGTTTGGGTTGTTTTTAATTTAGCTGTTGAGTTCATCATCAAGATTAGTAGCATATGCAGTCATGAATTTTCAAAAGTAGTATCTTACACTCTTTATTAAAAAGAAAAACGTATATTTCACTTTCTCACACAGGATTAGAGTATATCAACAGATGCTGCTTTAAAATAATGGATAGCTGCCAAAGAACCCAGGTAATAAAGTGCACAATCTAACAGCTGTATTTATTACTGTTAATCATGATTTCAATTCATTTAGCTTTAATGAATGAGACTTGATCCACATCAGCATATTTGCACATTGTGAGCAAAATGAAACGAATGCCCAACAATTGTTGCCTTTGGTACTCACAGCATTTGGGACAAAGACGACCACGGAACTTGTACATGAGGCAGGGAGCCACACAACAAATCAGCAAGTGAACAGCCCTGAGAGAACACTGGAACCAGCCTGGCATGATGATGCCAGTGCCTAGGCACCTGATGGGACAACACTGTCCACATGCCACCAGCCATAGCCCTGCTCTCACAGCTATCAGGTCCTCTGAAATTATCCTGCAGCTTCCCCTGTGCAACTTCGAGTGCTTCAGCACTTCCAAAAACAATGTCTTTTTGATTACATTCTGCAACAATGCCCTAATTGCTAACACACAAGTGTGACTCCCAAGTTCCTCACACTCTTATCAAGCTCTGCTGGCCTGTATATTTGCCTCAGTTTTCACAGGTGCATCTCATTCAGCATCTCTGGATTTGATTATTTCTCCAAATTGCTGTTGTATGGTAGAGATTATTTCTTGCTCCATTTCTGAGGGTAACTACACATCAGTGGCTAGTAAAATTACGCATACTCACTTTTCTGAGCGCAATACACGTTTTCCATACCTGGTTGAGGGGCTGAGCTTCTTGTATCATAGTGACATAAACTTTTATTCTAGTTTTGATATATCATTTATCAAAAGAACAGGGTATGATTCCACTGTGAAAATCTGCTCACAGTTAATGCTGGAAAAAAAAAAACACAAACAAGTCTGAATCTCCAAAATATCATCCTGGAGACTATTAAAAGAGATGACAAAATGGAAATTTCTGAAACTCGTGATGAGATGGAGTGCATGTGACATGGCATTTGCTAGGAACCAAATGGTCAATTTGAGCATGAAAATCTATGTTTGTGTATGTGTCTGCCTGTCTACGTATGGAACTGTAGCAAAGCAGACCATATTGTTTACTTACAATTTGTGTCCTCCTTACAAATTTCATGACTTGGACTGTATTTCTTCTTTCAAATGTCTCTTCTGACTGCCAGCTCTACATGACAGCAACTGATATGCTTTTCCCTTCCCCTCTGGGGAAGATGACTTATGTTTCCAATCTCCACCCAATTCCTGGCTACAATTTTGACTAATTCATTCAAAAATCAATGCATAACAACAAAGCAATGAAAAGTATCTTGGCTTTACATGATGCAAGATTGAAAGGTTGTACCATTTCCGTAGCTAAAGTTGTTCATATCCCACACCATGAGATTGATTTGCTGTGGAAACAGAATAAAATAGCGTTCCAAGAGACTGCTTGTTTCATTCGCACGCTCCACCTAGCAAAGGGCTGCAAAGGCATATGACCAAAAAGAGCCCTTGCAGGTGTCTGAGTGAGTGCAGTAAATGCAGTAATGATTTAAACACTTTTGAACCTGGAAGCCAATGAATAATTCCATCTGATAAGGAAGAAAACGTTTTAGCCTTTGAATAGCTCAAATGTCACATCTGTTTCCAGCGCTCTGTACCCATTAACCCATGGGTAACACATAGCATACCATATAGTTCATGCAGCACACATCTTCTTGCAGTTTATTTCTCTGGAACCTTTCTCAATGATTCTCTCTGCACTGTTTTCAGTGTTTATAGTTAACTACCTGGGCAATTGTGGAGCTGTAGTAATAATAATGTGGATGCAAAAATTAACAAGTAACATTATTAACATTTTTCATAGTTCATTTTTAACAAAAATTGCCCTAAACACAGTCAGGGCATCCCGCCAAAAAGAATTAGATCTGATGTTAGGCTTTAGGCCAGATGAAAAATAAATCTAAGAGTATCTTGACACTCTTGCTTTCAGTGTTGGAATTTTGTGTTCTGCAGTATGTTTACCTACTCCTAATTAATTACTTGGTAATCCCCAAAGGTACAGCATTCCCTTAGCATCAGCTGTCAAAAGGCCCTACTATATGAAACAGTGCCAGATGCTTATTTCCAGTATTACACTGCTAACAGATGGCAAATGCCAGAGATATAAATATATAGAGAGATATAGATATATCAGCATGTTTTTGCATTTGTATTCATGCATACATGTTTATGTAAACACATGCACACATGTCTATGTTGTGCTCTTTAACTTTATGGTTAGTTATACACAGATTTTCCTGTTTGGTAATGATGGAACTTCTTTCTTTTCTTTTAATGAAATACTAATGAGATGAAAAAGAGACCAGAAACCTCTTATTTCTAGGAAAATTAATTGATAATTTGCATCTCATCCCAGCTGGTAGAGTTCAGCACTTCAAAAGAACTTAACTGAAGGTGAGGGGTTTCATATGATCGCAGCAGAGACTCAGCTCGTATGTTAGGGCACTTATTCACCTGATTCTTCCACCACATGCCATAAATAAGTGAGGATTTCTGTTTTGCATGAAGACAAGCAAACCATAGGCAGATACTGTTTTGCATTCACTGTTCCTGGTTGCACTGACAAGCTGATTCTTTTGTTTGTTGGATGGCTTGGATTTTGGGAGGATCAGTCAGCTGTATCAGATGTTTAACTCAGTCATAAGAGGAGCCTGGACACAGAAACAGTGATATTCCACACTCTCTACTAGGAGAAAGTGCATTCGGGCTTTACAATCCATGAACTTCAGTCTGGAAGCCAGAGAGGAGTGCTCCATTAATTACTTGTCAGATTGCAGGGTTGGTCATCACAGTTTGATTGTTCTTGATACTGCAGATCAGTAACAAAGGAGTCAGCCCCCGGCCGTGCCAGTACAGAAGCTGGCATCAGACAATCTGCAGGGGAGGACAAGACCTGCAGCAGATGAGGATTTGTGCAAAAGTACATTTAACCTTAGGAGTAGAGACTTCCTGCACACTTACCCACAAGATTCACATATTATACCTGGAATTTACTGAATGGTCAGCATTTATAATAGTGACTTTAATTTTTTTTTTTTTTTCTACATTTGTGCAGGCAATTTTGATGGGAAAAAAAAACTGATAATGCCACCAAAGTCATAGGGCTCATCTGGTCTTTCCAAACAAGTGTGTTTAAGCACTCCTCACCTTTATAGCTTGGAACCCATTAGTCTCACAAACCCCAAGAGTGCATCCAATTTTTATTACCTAGAGTTTTATCACATTCTTGGCTTTAGTCTAATCTTTTTTTCTACTGCCATACCCATTTTTCACCCCCTCCATGATCCCTGGTAGTTGTCCAGGTAACTATAGAGAGCATACAAGAGGTAAGATTTAAGCTCCAGCGCTACTGTAGCATCGAGCCACCATGTGCAGGGAAAACCCATAGCTCATAGCTGTAACTAGTTCAGTTGCTCTGTTATGAGGGTGATACATGTGTAGTGAGAACATATGCAGGATCTGTGAGGAGATGAAGAATGCATAATCTCTATAAATTTTTAGTGACAAATCTAATGAGGTCTTTATGGTGCATGTACGCTATGGATGTTTTCTGCAGGCTTTTAACTAGGGCAGGTCTCTGTAATGATCTCGAAGAGTAGCACAAGGCACATCTAAGAGAGTGTCCCACCACTTGCAAATTATCCAGGCTGAACTTCAAAGCACAACTACCCCAAAAACATTTCAAAAAGTATCTCATGCTCTCTCTCTCTGGTTTTGTTTCGTTTTTTAATATAAGAAAAAGGAACGTATTTTTTTTTCTTTCTTTTTCTCTTGCAAACAGCAGAATCATTTTGGCTGAAATTTTGCAGATAAAAGTTTGGCTACAGAAAGACAGAGCTCCAAGGGAATGTGCCAGGCAATTCTAACAATGCTATACTGCCATGTTTGCCCATATCTATTTGTCAAGCAATGATAAATTGAATGGATGCCTCTCATGATACATCTCAAGTTTCTTTCAATGGAACTAATTCATTTTGAAAGTATTAATATTCCTATCCTCTTCTCAACAATTAACAATTCAGAAATATTTTAATAACAAGCTGTTAATCACAAGATACTTGTCTGCACAGATTAAAAAATAGACTCTATTGTTTCAGGGATGTTGGCTCTCTTTGCCAATGTTACTGGTACATTGGTATGAAATGTAGCATCTGAGAAGGCATAGGCAAGGCTGCATGCTGTGAAACATCTACTTTTTACCCTATGGTAATGAGGATGAAACAGAAACCCAGAGAGAGAATGTGTTAATCTTCCTTCCTTTGAACATGACTCAGAGATGTGAAACTTCAAATAACTAGGCCCACAAATCTGATGTACTATAGACAGAAAAATGGCACTCAGTGGACTGGCATGATCCAAATGTTATTGCAGCAGACAGATGCATGCTGGTCACTGCTGGAATAGGTGTCACACACAAAGGCTGGCCCAGATGAAGTTGGATCCCCAGAAAGGGACCACTGCACAGATCACAGCATGAACAGGAGGAGTGGTCATGTAAGAATACATTATACCTCACTAGTGCAATTGATTTCTCTATTTCAGTATCCTGTGATAGAATTTGGCACTGATCATTTCAGGAAAACTCCCTAAATCTTTGCCTGAGAGCCTGAGAGACTGAGCCTTTATCCTAATCTCTATAAGGAAGCAGATAATTTCTTCTGAAATTCACACCCTGACAATCAAAACTGGAACAAAAGCGATTTTTGAATTACTCTTCTTGTTTCAGGGCTTCTGCCTCTGAGCCTGTCAAACCTGACTTTGAGAAAAATCCCTTGTCATCTGGGAGTGGGTTGTAGAGGAGTTTGGAAATGCACAGATGTGTATTTGTGAAGATGATGGCAAAACTCCTCATCTGTAAGAAGGCCAGAGTGCACCTCCTGTGCGTCTTAATATTTCACTAAATACAGACCAAAGTGTACAGCAACAGCAACAACAGAATCAGTAGCAACCATATCAAACCAGAAACTGTGCCATTAAACAGAAACAAATTAAAAACAAAGAAACAAAAGAAACCAAACCAACCAACAGAAACCACCATCACCTCAAGAAGTACCTTTCTCACTTGATTTTGAGAAACAAAAGACCAACCATTCTCTCTTCCATTCAAATACCACTCTAGATATAATGCAAAATTTGTATAGAAAAACAATCTCATCTTCCAGGATACTTCATTGCACTGTGCCAGATTGTATAGTGATATCTGGAGCAGACACAGAAAACATTCAGTACAGTACCGATTCTGTCCAGATAAGCTGCTGTCCCTAGAAGACTGTCTTCCTATTCAACGGAGGACATAAGATGACAGATTTCTGTCAAAGAAAGCTCAATGAGATTATGGATCTTTTCAGCTGGGTTGCAAGGCCAGTGCAAAGCTCAGTAGGTGCATGAAAATGCGATCTGTCTGGGAGCCATTAGTACAAATGCTTTCAACAGCTGCCAGAGAGCCTCAGCTTGCTATTTGGTTGGGCTGCTACACAGACAGATCCAAAATGACTACACAGATTCAAATGATTGAAATGTAACTGTCTGTGATATGCTGAGTGTTGGCTAATGGTTAGCATTGGTTAGAAGTGATGAATACAGATGAGAGCAAGGCAGCTTTGGCTGCAACTCCTGGGCTAGAGCTATCTGCAACCTGCTGGGCACCCAGATCAGTGTGCTGCTGGCAGCCAAGGCTGGCTGGAGTCTGCGGGTCAGAGCTGCCTCAGCTGGACTTCCTCCAGAAAAGACCACTAAGCGTAAGGTTGAATGGGATTGAGGAATTTTTCCTTCCTTGGTGACAGTAGTTTACAGAAGTGGAAGGACCCTGCTTCTGCTGTCTAGATTGGCCTTCTGGGAATCAGAACCTCCTCACCATGTATCTTACCTCCTCCATTCCCTGTCTTCACTAATTTATCACTTGATTTCACTTGATTTCAGGAGAGAGGATCAACTAAGCCTAGTTGATGCTAAAACAGGCTTCCCAGAGAGGTTGTGGAATCTCCTTCTCTGAAGACAGCCACAACCGGCCTGGATGCCCTCCTGAACAACCTGCTCTAGGGACGCTAACTTAGCATGGAGTTGGACTTGATTTACCTCCAGAGGTCCCTACAATTCCGTGATTCTGTGACAAGATGAAGTAATCATGCATCACTGAGAACAAACATGCTGAATCCAGCTGATACACTTTCTGGCCACGTTCCTTTCTCAGTTACCCTGCTATATCTGTTTTTGTCTCCGGCGACCAATGCTTGAATTATTCAGTGTAAAAAAAAATAATTAGCTGAATGGAGCTCCTTCGTCATTCACAAACTGAAGACCGAAGTTTTCTGAGAAGCATTTGTCACCACTCAGTGCTCTTCCAAGAGACGGGATAAACATATTTCAATATTTAGGGCCTTGCTAGCTCTTCGCTCTTGATTAGCTCAGCAATGGCTATTTCTGGACAATTTTAGGAAAAAAGAAATAAACAGTGAAAACACTGACCCATTGTTTTGTCATTGTTTCATATAGAAAACAACCTATAGCCTTTTTTTTTTCTCCCTTGGAAATATCAAATTGGTGACCCAGATTTCAAACAGCTGAAAGGTATTACTATGTCAGGTATGTCAGATTTACTATTAATGCCACGGTTAAATTGCGTATGGCATTAATATGGATTACACCTGGTGATGAGCTTCACAGTTAATCTCTAGGATAGGTGACCTGGATCTCATTTTAGTGAGGAGAGGTTCCCATACCCTTCTGGCTATTTTTGAGACTAGTTCTAATAAGCTAATTATTATATATCCAGTTCATATATGTATACATAACTTCATTTCTGTAAATAGAAAGCAGTGTGAAGTGTTCCCCTTATCCTTATTACTTGTGGTGCAAACAACTGTACTTCTTGTTTGGCATGAAATCCTGTTTGGCCAAATCCTCTCCAGAATGCACCAAGAAAAATCTACAATTTGTGGTGGCATAATTTTTGAAGCGCTTTCAGAGGAGGGCCACAAAAATGATCCAAGGGAGGGAATACCTCCCCTACGAGGACGAGCTGAGAGAGGTGAGGCTGCTCTGCTTGGAGAGGAGAAGACTCCAGGGAGACCTGGGAGCAGCCTTTCAGTATCTAAAGAGGGGCTATAAGAAAGAATGGGACAGACTGTTTAGCTGCGTATGCTGTGATAAGAGGAAGTGGTTTCAAACTAAACAAGAAGAGATTTATATTGGATAAAAAAAAAAAGTTTATGACAAGTAGTCAAGCACTGGAACAGGTTACCCAGATAGGTGGCGGATGCCCCATCCCTGGAAACATTCAAGGCCAAGTTGGACTGGGCTTTGAGCAACGTGATCTCGTTGTAAGTGTCCCTGTTCATTGCAGAGAAGTTAGACCAGAGGACTTTCAAAGCTCCCTTCCAACTCAAGCAATTCTATGGTTCTACGTATTAAAGCTAAATATGAAATAACTCCTCACAGAAATATTCATATATGCTTTCTGCACAAAATTTCAGCCCCAAATGTGCTGAACAGAGCTAGATCTGCATTTTTTTTTCTCACCTCAGCCAGCCTCATAACCTCCCAAGTAATATAATCAATGCTAGAGATCTATATAGATTACAGCAGCTTTACAGGTTGCAACAGTGCTTCCTCAGGTCTACATTTTCTGTCATCCTCAATGCACTAAACAAGATCTGTTGAGTAGACCTCCCCAAAACAGCTGGGGCATGGTCTTTTCTTATGCTGGTAAAAGTCTATTTTTAACTATTTTTCTCCCTGATACTTTTTATTTGTTGAAAAGCAGCCGGTGACGAAATCAAGCTCTTTACCACCTGCAATGGTGAAAACCCAGCCAGACTCATAACTTGTTTGGTTCCAGCATGGCTTGCCTATCCTGTGTTATATTCAATTAATGTATATTCATGTCACTTATTTTTCATTCATATGAATGTGTGGGGAATGGTCCTTTTACCACTGCCTGTATTAGCATATAGTACTCCCACATGAGTACAAGTATTCTCCATTCATTATTTGCCATTCATCATGTCTTCTTCATTACTTGGCCATAGAAAAAGTTATTCTCATCCAGCAAGGGAGTAGCAGTAATAACATTTGATCTATCACAAATGGCTATATCGGGAATGTAATAGCTGAAATTAGCAATATAAGCATAAATCCTAGAATAACATGTTTTCCTCCAAAATGATGTGCAAATTAGACAAATATTTGCTAAAATTAGGGTAGTTCAGAAGTAATTCATGGATGAAAACAAAACAAGAACAGAACAAATCAAGTTCATTGAATGATTTACTTGGAAAATGTAATTCTAAGAGCTTTAACGGTCAGTTAAAATGAAAATAATGATGTTTCCTGAACTGCATAACATCTGCTGCATGCATAAAGGAAGAAAATCAACTGTGAGGGTAGCATATATTGCAAATATGCAGTTTGTAGCCTAACAGTGTATAATTTCTAAAAGAGCTGTGAAGAAGGAATGCAATTACTGGAACTGAGATTAATAATAATTAATCCAATTTGAATCTTAATTGGAAAGGCATTTCAATAATGTCCCTTATGGAAGAGGAGTTTTGAAATTAAAAAAAAAAAAAAAAGAGAAGAGGAGAGAAAGAAAGTGATTTACAATCCAGGCCTAGTGCTGAGTTTGCTCCTAGACTTCAGATTATAGGAGATTATCACAGATCAACCCTTTTCACAGAAAAGAACCATTTAAATCCATCTCAGCATTGTCCTTATTAGGAACAAAGGAGAGAGACTCCTTCTACGGGGACAAGAGAAGCCACTAATTCATAGCTTGTCAGAGGAAAGGCATTTGCTTCAGTACTGAACCAGGTTAGTTATTGCTCTAATTTACACAGCAGCATGTCGTCCTGGTGGAAGGGACGACATCTTTAAGTAATAATGAACAAGTGTGTGTTGATAGAATAATAATCACAGACTGAAAAGATTACAGTAGAGCACATGATAAGTGCCTACTTTCATTCCATTGGGTGCCACAATATCAGGAGTTGGGAGCTGCAGTTACAATATAAAATAACATTAGTGAGGCAATTAGGACCTAATGGTTTGTGGAGAGAAGTCTACAAGACTTTATAAAAACATCTGAATTAGGCTATATTCAAGTTTTACCTCACTCCTATTTTTTTTAGGCCATATTGCCTTCTCAAGGGTAGAATCCTCTTAAAACATAGTGAAGACACACCAGAGACATCACGGAAACTTCTCAGTATATATGGGTAAAATCTCATGGAGACTTCTGCCAATTGATCTCAAGTGAATAATCTGACCTCAGGTACGTAAGTATAAAATTGATGACTGTAGAGGAAATGCTAAGTCATGGCTTGAACCAGTGATTGAGCACCTGGTGGGAAGGCAGGGCCAACCCAGGGGAGCTCAGGTGCATGCAATGCACCTGAGTGACTGGAAGGAGTGGAGCCAGGATCCTCCCCTTCCCAGACCTCATTTAAGGTCTGGCAGTGGAGGCAAAGGTATCTTGCTGGAGATCCCTGCCTACCTGAGGCCTTCCAAAGGTAAGCAGCTTTTTTTTTTTTTCCTTCAATTCTTTATCTGCAGCTTCTGCATTTCAGCCAGAGGCTTTGCCACCCTGTTATAATCACTGTATTTTCTATCATATTATAGCATTACAGTGACCTAAAAAACTCATTCTCTTGAGAGAGAACAGAAGAACAAATCACTAGATGTTTATTGACATGGTATCTTTTCTGCAACTCTTTCCTGTCTCTTACACTGTGTGAGACTCAACTTCTGGTCCCAGTGCTTAAAAATCACTGGACAGACTACAACACTTAGAAAAGCATGACTGAAATGAGAACCTTTTCATGAATTCAAACTACACTGACTTCTTAGGATCTTCTACAGAATGCGGAAGTATGAGACTATTCAGACTTCTGGAAGATAATCTACTGGTTTTCTTATAGTTCTCCTGGTTTCTTGAGGGTCCCTACAACTATGATAGCATGGTCCCAAGCCTTGATCGCTGGACAGTACTGAGCTTAGCAAGAAACCCTAGGGAGAGACAGGGTGGAAATTCCTCCATGTGTAGAGGATGGCAAGCAGGCAAAAAAGAGGCTTGTGCTGTGCAGCTGATTGCAAAGACGGGTCTTTTTTTTCAACTTCTGTGAAAATACATTTCTTCAGTAGTCTCCACACAGGACATGTACTCCAGCAACTATTGTGCAACAGAGTGTACAGATTTCAGGAACTAAGGCAAAAGAGAACTGTCCCCATCCATGTCTGACTACTGTGTGGTGCTAGGGTTGTCAGAAGATCAAACTGAAACACAGTTGTCAGAAGATCAAACTGAAACACAGTCCTCAGAACACTGCTAGCAAGAGAGATTCCAGTGGATTTCCATAGGTATTTCCTATAATTTACAGTAAGAAATTATGGAAGTGAAGCACACCATCACCTCCATTGGACTCTCTTCCCTCCTCTTTCTCTTTGTTTACACATAGACACACAAACTGTTTCCAATTTACTGTGCTTCTTATTTCTGGTAGATGTTTATATAGAAGTATTCTCTGCCCAGCACTGAACGCTTGGTGACCAGACAGCTTTGTCTTTCTTTGTTTATGAAAATATATAGGCAATTCAGACATGTCTGGAATAAAACAAGCTTTGATAAATAAAACTATCTATATATTCATACGTATACATATATATGCAGTAATTATGTCCACCTCCAGTGCCAGTCTGCTAAGCTATTTCCATAGCATTCTCATCCTTCTGTGTTAAAGAAACAAAAAATGACCAAGGTCACTGATGAGGGCAGTGTCAGAGGGGGGAGATGAACACAGATGCTCTGCACTAATTGCTGTTAATCACCACTTCATCTTCATTGCCTATACTTTTCATTCCTCCCAAATGCATCTTTCTTTTTAAAGAGACAAGAACTTTAGGCACTGCTCCTAGAAATCCTTTAGGTATCTTTTCTTTTTTTCCCTCCTTAACAGCTACTGGGTACCTAAAAGGTTTCAAAGATCAGTATCAAGGGGACAAAACAGGCCTCACAAGAGATGAGCCTAGGGGAACAATGCTTGAGCTGGGGGTGAGGCAGATGACTATGCTGAAATGCATCTACACCAATGCATGCAGCATGGGCAACAAGCAGGAGGAGTTGGAAGCAATTGTGCAGCAGGCTAACTATGACCTAGTTGCTATTACTGAAACATGGTGGGACCACTCCCATGACTGGAGTGCTGTCATGGATGGCTACAAGCTCTTCAGAAGGGACAGACAAGAAAGGAAGGGTGGTGGTGTGGCCCTTTATATTAAAGACTGTTTTGATGTTGAAGAGCTTGGGTTGGGAATGATAAAGTTGAGTGTCTATGTGTAAGGATCAGGGGGAAGGCTTGTAGGGGTGACATCTTGGTGGGGGTCTGTTATAGACCGCTTAATCAGGATGAAGAGATGGATGAGGCATTCTATGAGCAGCTTGCAGAAGTCGTGCGATCACCAGCACTTGTTCTTGTGGGAGACTTCAACTTTGATATATGTTGGAAATATAATACAGTACAGAAGAAGCAGTCCAGGAGGTTTCTAGAGTGTGTGGAAGATAGCTTCCTTATGCAGCTGGTAGGAGAGCCTATCAGGGGAGGTGCCCTGCTAGTCCTGCTCTTCACTAGCAGAGAAGAACTGGTAGGAGATGTGAAGGCTGGGGACTGTCTTGGGCAGAGTGACCACAAAATTGTAGAATTATCTATTCTTGGAGATGTCAGAAGGGTGACTAGCAAAACTGCTATCTTGAACTTCAAGAGGGCAGACTTTGACCTGTTCAGGGCACTTGTAGCACGGGTCCCTTGGGAGTCACTCCTTAAGGGTAAAGGGGTCCAAGAAGCCTGGATGCTCCTCAAGATGGAAATCTTAAAGGCACAAGAACAGGCTGTCCCTGAGTGCCGTAAGGCGAGCCATAGGGGAAGAAAACTGGTGTGGATGAGCCGAGAACTATTGCTGAAACTCCAGAAGAAAAAGAGTCTATGCCCTCTGGAAGAAGGGACAGGCAACTTGGGCAGATTATAAGGAAATTGCTAAGGTATGCAGGGAGGAAGTTAGGGAGGCAAAAGCCCAACTTGAACTCAGATTGGCCACTGCAGTAAAAGAGAATAAGAAATCCTTTTATAAATATATCAACGGTAAAAGAGGAACCAAGGAGAATTTCCATCTTTTACTTGATGCAGTGGGGAATGTGATCACTGAGGATAAGGAGAAGGCTGAGGTCCTCAATGCCTTCTTTACATCTGCCTTTAATAGCCAGATCAGTTATCCTCAGGGAATTTTATGCCCTGATCTGGAAGTTTGGGATGCTAGGCAGAATACACCTCCAGTGATTCAGGTGTAGACAGTTAAAGAGCTCCTCCGCCATCTGGACTGTCACAAGTCCATGGGACCAGATGGGCTTCATCCTAGGGAGCTGAGGGAGTTGGCTGGAGTGATTGCTGAGCTGCTCTCAGCCATCTACCAGTGCTCCTGGTTATCTGGAGAGGTCCAAGAGGATTGGAGGCTTGCCAATGTGACTCCCATCTACAAGAAGGGCCATAAGGAGGATCCGGGGAACTACAGGCCTGTCAGCCTGACCTCAGTACCAGGGAAAGTTATGGAGCAAATCTTCTTGGGTGAGATCACACAGCACGTGCGTGGTGTCCAGGGGATCAGGCCCAGCCAGCATGGGTTCATGAAAGGCAGGTCATGCTTGACCAACCTCATCATCTCCTTCTACAACTGGGTGACTAGACTGGTAGATGAGGGAAAGGCTGTTGATGTAGTCTACCTAGACTTCAGGAAAGCCTTTGACATGGTCTCTCACAGCATTCTCCTGGAGAAGCTGTCTGCCTGTGGCCTGGATAGGTATACCCTTCTTTGGGTAAGGAACTGGCAAGAGGGCCAGGGTAGTGGTTAATGGAGTTAAGTCCAGCTAGTGACCCGTTTCAAGTGGTGTCCCCCAGGGGTCAGTACTGGGGCTCATCTTGTTTAATATCTTTATTGATGACCTAGATGAGGGGATTGAGTGTACCCTCAGTAAGTCTGCAGATGACACCAAGCTGGGAGGAAGTGTTGATCTGACTGAGGTTAGGGATGCCCTTCAGAGGGTTCTGGATAAGCTGGATTGCTGGGCTGAGGTGAATGGGATGAGGTTCAACAAGGCCAAGTGCTGGGTCCTGCACTTTGGACACAATAGCCCCATGCAGCGCTATAGGCTTGGGGATGAGTGGCTGGACAATTGTGAAGAGGAAGGGACCTGGGGGTGTTGTTTGATGCTCAGCTGAACATGAGCTGACAGTGTGCCCAGGTAGCCAAGAGGGCCAATGGCATCCTGGCCAGCATTAGAAATAGTGCAGCCAGCAGGAGCAGGGAGGTAATCATCCCCCTGTACTCAGCACTGGTGAGGCCGCACCTCAAGTACTGTGTTCAGTTTTGGGCCCCTCACTACAAGAAAGACATTGAGGCCCTGGAGCGTGTCCAGAGAAGGGCAACGAAACTGGTGAGGGGTCTGGAGCGCAGGCCTTATGAGGAGCGGCTGAAGGAGCTGGGATTGTTCAGTCTGGAGAAGAGGAGGCTCAGAGGAGACCTCATTGCACTCTACAACTTCCTGAAGGGAGGTTGTGATGAGGAGGGGTTTGGCCTCTTCTCCCAGGCAACAAACAGGACCTGAGGAAATGGCTGCAAGTTGTACCAGAGGAGGTTTAGATTAGACATAAGGAAAAACTTTTTCTCTCAGAGAGTGGTCAGGCACTGGACTGGCCTGCCCAGGGAGGTGGTGGAGTTGCTGTCTCTGGCAGTGTTCAAGAGGCCTCTGGATGAGGGAGCTATGAGATATGGCTTAGTAGCTTGTGGTAGCAATGGTAATGGGAGGATGGTTGGACTAGATGATCTTGCAGGTCATTTCCAACCTTGTGATTCTATGATCTTAGTTCTGCAAAACCAGCATAAGCCAGGTAAGTATGAGACAGGAAAACAAGAATACAGCAAGGTAGGGTGGAAGGGAAAGCCTACTGACTTACACATGCAGCAGTGGTGTTTTGCACAGGTCTCTTCATTTTTGTATCTCATACATCACTGTTACTACATGCTATCACAAATCTGCAGTCAGCAGCTACCTCCAGGGCATAGCCAAGATGCTGAAGGGAGGGAGGAGGGAATTCTGCTGTGTTCAGCTAAAAAGGAGTGAAGTTTTTGCAGCCTTTCATTGATCAGGGGCAGTGCCCTCAGAATGAGGGCTGTATTCTAGGGCAAATGCTGTATAGTAACTCTACTCCTATGAAACCATGAAGAACCTACCAGGGTTATGTACTTTTTAGCTCTGAGGGCATTTTACAGAGGCCTCAGTTAAGGGTCTGACTGTGCATTTCTCACGACTTTCTTCTCTTCCCTACTGTGCAGCAGAGGAGTGAAATTAAAGTCAGGAGCAATGAGCACATGTGATCAGAGCTGGGTCTCTTAAAGTTAAGTTCATCCCAAACTGGTGCATGGGAATTTGAGTCTTTAACTGCCAAGTTTATCCCCCTTAGATTCAGCTTTTAACAGGTTATTCTGCTCTTCATTATGATTGCTTTTTGGAAAATGTAATCTTTTACATAGACATATACTTTTATGTATATATCGCCACTCTTTTAAGTAAGTGGATTCCTCTGAAGCAGGAGGGATTTATGTATTACAACGTACAAAGAATTGTACTCCCAACTTTGATCTCGATATCAAGAGAAACAAAATAGGTTTGTCCAGCACAATCACTTGTAGATTACTTCACAGTGGAGCTCTGGGCGTTGTCTCCCAAAGAGGAACAATGTGTATTTGCTGAGTCTCGGGGAATTTTAATTCTTTCTTGTTAACCATTTAGGATCAGACTTCCTTGTCCATTTCTAGGACAACAGTTGAATGCAGTGATATTTGAATATCCCATTCAGAAGGGAACCTGACAGAGGGGGTAGAAGATGCAGTTAATTTCTGTGCTTCAGTCCATAACATCACAAGATTAGTTTAGTTAGATTAGCTAGTTGAGGAAAGCTAAAGAAGTTTGGACAGAAATACAATATGCAGGTGGCAGAGGATATAAATTTACAGCTTCCATTCATGCACAAATATCAAGATTTTTTTTTTTGCTCAGAATATCACAAAGCACTGATTACCTGGAGAACTATCTCCAGTCCTTTGGATTAATGTTATATTATGGATACATAGTATTGAATCCAGTGTATTTAGATTATCCTGAAAAGCTAGACTTGGTTCATGAATCAAGAAGCCCATCCTAACAGGAGGGACTCTCTAATCATATGTTATTCACATTGTTTTCTTACTTCAGATTGTGGTCATAGACTCATTAGGACAGATAAGGTGTTTACAAAGGTATCTATGCTGCCTAACTGAAGACAAATAAGATTTACAAAAGTATCCAGAATATTGATTTCACTTTTCAAATCCAGTAGATGATCCATGAAGTCTCTTTAATGCTTTAAACTTCTCACTGTTCATGCGTCTCCTGGACATTTTTCATGTCCTCAGTGCTGTGGATATAGAAGACCTAAACAACCTATACTGTATCCCTAGTCTTTGACTACTGTTGACATTCCTATTCTGTTGGAGAAAAAGATGGTTTTTTTTCCTCCAAGACAGAAATCATAACCAATCTTGAATTTTGTAGAATATCTGATCTTACTCTGAACAGTTAATGATCAAAATAACAAACCAGACTGATTTCAGGTTCAAACATTATCTCTTTGAAGGTGATAATCCCATAATCTTCCAGTGCTGTCAAACCATGAGTGACAGACTAAGAAGTGTAAAATCATATGTAAAACAGAAGAGTCTGCTCTTCATGGAAAGGAGAGGGTACTTAAAGGTGAATGGGCAGTCACCTTGAAACTCTTTACAGGCTACTCAGATACCAGATTGATAGGAATTGTGTAAGTACCCAAGCTGAATACACTAAATTATTTTAGCTAGACATCAGCCCTAATAGTTTCAGTAAAAGCATAATTCATTTCATTTGGGTAAATAATGATAGCATCTTCAGCTCCTCTTGCTGGCTTAAAAATTCTAAGAGCTGTCACTCAACAAACTTCAGGGCAAGAAATGGATTCAGTATCAGTAATTCATATCATGAGTTTGCTATATTTGGTGTCTTTTATAAAGGTCCTATACTTATATTATTATAACAAATTGTCAGCTTCCATTTAAAAAATAAGTTCTTACCCCTTGTGGCTGAGGCAAAAAAAGCCTCCCGACTAAATTTGAGAATCTGAAGGTAATTCAAATGCTGGCTATCATCTTAGCATCATAACTTCTTTTGATTAGATTGAAGAAAGTGGAGCTCGCAATTTTTGAAAACTTGATACTGTTCATCATTATCAACCATATCATAAGGACACCACATCCCTCCTTCCTTCAGAATAAAGCCCAGCTAGCTACAGCCTGTTGCCTTTGTCTTTTACAGCATCTGGCAGAGGTGAGAGCCAGCTACAGGACACTGAAATCCCAGGTCACAAGAGGCCCCCTAGGGCAATCAGTCCTTCTCAGGGCTGCTAGAGAAGCCCATCACTCCATATTTTCCAAAGGTATATTTAACCCAACTCTGAAAGAGGTGAACAGTAAACCAACCCATCACTCACTGCTGTCAATTCACCACCTATCAGCCAAGTGTCACAGGCTGCACCTGCATCTCCTCACCTCATTGAAGGCTCATTGCTTGCAAAATCACTAACCAGATCATGTTCCTCCTCCACAATGAGGTCACAGGATTTTATAAGACAGAGGAAGGTTTAAGGTTAACCAAGCTCTTGCAGAAGATTACAAATAATGAGATGGCCAGTGAAAAGATGCTCTAGCCTCCTACAAGTGGGGGACATTGAAGCTCAGGCTTCTGTGTGGGTGGCTGGGAATACCCCACTGAAGACAAGCAGACCCCAGTGTGGGGGTGAACAGGCTCGCGCTGCAGGTTCCCTCCTGCACAGCTCTCAGAGCCATCTGCTCTGAATTAGATGGGATTAAAGGCACAGCATGGGCAAATCCCTTCTGTCTGTTTGTGCAGCACAGGTTTATCCCGTGTGAAATAAGGCTTAGAGGCAAGGGCTGCCTTTTTCACATGCAAGGGAAGGTAGTTAACCACAAGAGCTTCTAAGGCCAGGTAAAAGAACACAACCCTGTAAGTGAGAATGGCACTCTGGCAGGTCTTTGTTTTGATAGCCTCAGTACAGAACAAAACAAGACAGGACAGGCAGCAAAGGCTCCATGTGAGATTCTCTGCAGGCAAAGAAAATCGCAGGCAGGCAAAATACAATCCATACAAATAGCGCTGGATTCATAATCACTTTGTGGAGTGAAAAGGTACATAAGGGGAACAGGGAAATCTGAAGACCACCACGTCTCTAAAGAACACAAATACTCATTTATTTCCTTCTTCTCTAGGTGCTTGTCTTGCAAGGATGCAACAAAAAATAAAAGCTGGAGACAGTTTCAGGATCCTGTACTTTTTGTCCAGCTCACCCTTACTTTGCTGTATTTCTGCCCACAAACTGCCCTCTAAGCTGCTGTCCTGAACCCAGCTATGCTTACCCACCATCAGCCAAGTCAGCTGGTGGCAGTAAGTGTGCTCACTTATGATTTCTATGCCTACAAAATGTCCCTTTGGTGGAAGTAGTTTTCACTTGTTCCTTTCCAAAGGAGCTGCTAGTTCTGCCTTAAAGATGCCCACTCCAGTGAAAAAAGCACAATGGAATGCATAAGGGAAAGATCAAGCAAGACATGTTTTAAACAGACATGTTGAACTCATACTTTTTATAAAAAAAATACGTTCCCAAGTGAAGGCAAGACTTGTACCTACTTCTTCAAATAATATACAGAAGTGAAGACACTCTTCCATGGTATTTCCACCTCCCCTGGTTTTATCAGTATTCCATATCATGACATCATGCAACAGGCTGTCCTCTGACAGGGGGATGGGAGGGTGAAAGGGGCCTTCCCCCTGCTCTTCCCCTCTTGTGCATGAAAACATGACACCACCCATAGTTCAATTATTTAAAAATGAATAGGAGCAAAGGAAGGGGAAATGTGACCCCAGTGTCATGGAAGAGAACAGAGTAAGGTTGGAACAAATGGAAATAAAAAAAGTGAGAATGGAAAAACTAGGGAGAAAGAAGGAAAAATGCCTTTTCTTATCACACTCTGGACAAAAAGAAACATTTATCAGTAAACATATATCAGCTTAAGGTTAAGTGATAGGCACAGCTTCTAGGAAATTTCAAGCAACATGATATTGGCCTCTTTTACAAGAGTGAAAATTACAAGCAACTACAGACAGTGGAATTATTCCAGAGATATTCTTGGAGATATTTTATTGACTAGAAGAAGAAGGATTTTTTTGACATTTCTTTTCAGAAAATACTGATCAATAAAATATAAAAAAAAAATTATGTGAGGAGGCCATTCTGTCTGAGCTTTTTTACACAATTTTTTTAGGAAAATATTGCAGAACTGTCAAAAGAGAGCATTTCAGCTTCTTTTCGGAAATAAAATATATAGTTTCCTATTTTTTTTTTTTCTTATGAAATAGAATACAGTTTAAGGACTAAGCATAAATTAAAGAACAGCCTTAATTTGCATCTCAGTTGGAAAGGAATAGTATTTTTTTCAGTATCTAGTTTTCATAGAACAAGAAATTCCCTTCCTACCCATTATTAATAAAGACATCAGTATAGCTAATCAAACTTTTTTTCAATTTCAACATCATGAACATAAAAAATTGTCATTTTTTTCAAAAGCTCTAATTTTATATGTCCTTTTGTCAGCCACATAGCATCTTTTGGCAGACAATGTGCTGTGCTATTTAGTTTGTTTATGCTGCAAAGCTTAACAGAAACGATGTATTTAATGTGTTTTGGCTGGTCCGCACATCGAGCTTCTCTCTATATAGCATATTTACACCACTGTAAGGCTGTGCAGGCAAATACTTTTTAAGTAATTAATTATGATATTCAGATTTTATGATTCTTGTGGCAGACATTGTCTTCTTTTATTTCTGTATGGGCTCCAGTGGTGGTACTACACAGGTTTTCCTCCACATTACTAGAATACAAGTAAGTTAACTGCATTACTTTACAGAACATGGAGATAATTCTGCTGTCATATTCCAGTCAAATTCTTAGAATAATTTTGGAAATGATCACCAAAACATTTTTTATTCTATTCACATTCAGGGTCTCTACTTGTAAATCAAGCAAGGAAGTTTTTGAAAATATTTCTCATATTTCTGTTACAAAGGAATGAATCATTTGCCGATGATATTTTAATTGCATACATGGCATCGAGATCATCTGTAAGTAGGACAGATAAGGTCAAATTATATTGCTTACAGGATAAAGCAGACTTCAGACTGGATCAGAGCAATGTCTGTCTAGCCTTGCTATATCATCTCTGACAATTTTAACAGCAGTTTCACAGTAGCTTTGTCATTATAAGCTAAATATAGCCCTCTTCTTCAGTTTCACAATAAACTCTCTCCAACAAGGTCTCACAGGCCTAGCTGAAATCACCAGTAAGCAACTTACTGGAGTTTATTTACAGAGTAAAAAAAAAAAAAAAACCAAACAAAAAACACCAAACATGCAAGATCTTCTGGCTAATAGATTGGAGGAAAATAAAGGGAAGATTGGCTTGTCTTCTCTATTGAGCTCTATTTGCGGCCAAGATTGAAAGTTTCCGTGGTCTGCTACTAATTCCATTAACGGGCACTCAGTCATCTGTTACTTAAGACAGATGATTGTTCTCAACACCTCTTAATAAAATTAAGACAGTTCTTTCTGGAGGTCTTCCTTAATTACTAATCTCGTGATATCTTGGTAATCTTTTGATTCACCTCCTCCTGCTTGTTTCTCTGATCTGGCTGTTCCTCTGAATGCTGACTGGTAGGTGGCAAAATGATACTGTTGTCACTACCAATTATCCCTGGTAGGGAGTCCAGCCAAAGACTGTCACGGACCTAATGAGGTGTACCCAATCAAAAGAAAAATGCAGCTCCATTTCCATCCCCTGGGTGGTAACTTAGTTTGTAAGAGCGATAAATTCTTGGTTAGGTTAAGAAGAGGAAAGAAACAAACCTGCATAATTACCCTGTGTGATCACCTGCACAGCCGAGGTGGGAAGGAAAGCTGGCAGCCAAGAGAAGTACAGGGAGATCCAGAGGCTGAGACACCTTTAATATGCTCTGCCTCTGAGATAGCAGCATCTGTCTTTCTTATTTAATACATGCATTTGTCCCAAACAACAAGGGGCCTTAGACTTGATTCTGAACTTATGAAAAGCAATGAAAAAATCCAACTGCTTTCAGGAAGAGCAGAAGGAAATGCTTTGACAGGACACAGTGCTGCTACATGCTCTTTAGATGAAGATGATAGAGAAGGAGTAATGTTCAGGAAAAGTATAAGATATAGAGGAGCAGAGCACTTAGGCTGGGATCCATCTTACCTAGTTTTAGCCATCTAAAACTTAAGTGTCTAATGTATATCAGTCATTTAGACTACCTCTGTAGCCATTGTGCAGAGAGATAGATGTACTTCAGGCAGTTGATTAATCCTTCCCACTCTACCAGCAGCATATAAGAGTGTTACTTGTAGAATTAGAGATGATGCAGTTTCCCATAAATAGGTCATATAATCTCTCTGGGTGGCCACCTGCAACAAGAATAGTAAAATTCTTTCTGGCACAACCCAAAATCTGTCTCACCAACAATCACTGTACTCTTTCCAACGCATTTTGCTGGTTATGTGTTAGTCTGTATTATTAGGGAAACATATTAACACTGTCAAAGGACCTTTGACAGTAGACTACTTTATGCAAAAGATGTTTAAACATGAAAGTAATGCAGGAAGATATGGGTAGAAGGTAAGAAACAGCTTGCTTTTTTGGCTCTCCATGTCAGCTTTGATCTATCCTGGCAAGCTACCTATTGGCACTTGAAGCTTTGATTGTGCAGGTTTGCCCAGTTCTCCTCTCAAGTTGAAATTCATTGTGTAGGGAGAAAAAAACAGGAATGCATGACACAATTCACATAAAGAGACATACATCCTTGGCTTCCCATTATATCCTGCAGGAAGAAAAGTCAGGAAGAGTTTGACAGACATGTGTTTGTCTTACTTAAAGTAAACCTGCCTTGCAATAAATCACATTTAGTATAAGTCAACCATTACTGACTAGTACACTCTCTCAAAAAAGCGTTGCATAAAGGATATTGAGATAGGATTATTAATAAATAAAGATTTATTAGTGGATTCAGGAGGTGAAGGCATGTATCAACTTCAAAGTTCCAAAAGGCATTACAAATAAAAGGAAAAGGAAGAAAGAGAGAAAAAGCAAGACAAGACAAAGCTGTCTCTGTGGATAGCTGGGAGTCATCACCAGGAACAGCATTCCCCTCTGTGTTCTCTCTAGCATAGCAGATTGTGACAGTCATGGTGACAAACCATTGCCATTCTTGTTTGCCAGCACCCTATACTTTCCATCAAGACTTGCTCAAGATCCTGTTGGTTGTTCCCATTCATGATGCATTTTGTGCCAACAGGATCATGTTTAGATGGGCGTAAGGATTATATGCGGACTGGTGCTAATGTTTTGTGATTGAATTTCACTAGAATAGGTATCTAGATGACCTCTGCTGTGCTCTAAGTTTTGAGTTCCGTTAATGTAAACTAAAAGACAGAAGATGAAGTATAGGAAAGGGGCAAGAAAGGGTGACTCCCAATGTCCATGGCAAATGCATCCCATGAGAACCATCCATACAGTCAGTATATGGGCTTGCAGGTGCAAGGCTGTGAGGAAAACCAAGAGAAACCAACAGCAGGAAACAACAAGGGAAAAATATTGCCCTTACAGCGCTAGAAAGCCCTGCCACAAGAGCCTGAGTGAACAGCTGCAGCAAACTGTGTGCAAAGTCAGGCAGCAAAGCAGCAAATGGAAGTGCTTCACAGTGATTACAGCAACTAAGGCACTGTGCAAGAACAGAATGTGTTTTGGCTAGATATTTCTCTATTCCAGAATGTAAAAAAAAAAACAAAAAAACAATAAACAAACAAAAAACCCCTACCAAATACACTGTTTACAACTTTGAAAACGCTGCTATTTGGCTTCCAAAGTTTCCAAACAACAAATGTTTGTATTTTCAATTAAATTAAATTGACAAAAGCATCATATTTTCTTTCCCCTAGAATTAATTTCAAGTGTATTTTACAACTCTTTCTGTTTAAAACAAAATGAAAACTGGAAAAAAAATATTTGTCATTTTCATTTCCACACTTAAAATCAAATCATTGAGCTGAAATCATCTCTAATGGAACAGCATTTCTGAAGAGAATCTTGTTACAATGTGACAACATTGAACCATCTCTTTGAAGTTTATTCCGTGTAAACTTTTTTCTTTCCCATTTACCTGTTTTTCCCTTCTTACTTCACCTCAGCCATCTGCACAAGACCTTCAAATAGGAACTTATCTCTTTATATATAGACATCCTGCTTTTTTGCTAGGTTATTCCTTTTCTTCTGTTAATGTTCTCACGCCATCCATCTTGTCAAATTGCCTCTACTTTGAAGCTCTTATCTTCTCTTTTTCAGTATGTCCAAGGCAAACCAACTGGAATACCTAATACAGAAAAACCAACCTACATGCGTCACTGAGACAGAGTTTCTCTAATTCTCATGCAAAATCTGAGAAGATTGTCTTCTCACTTTGAGGAATATTCTGCTTTACACAGTCCTTTTCCTCACTGGGATGGGCTTCTTCACCTAGTACAGAGCTCAGCTCACCAGATCTATTATCTTTCTTTGTAAGCTAAGTGGCAAAGGTGTGCTGTTCTTCTGAGCAATTCAGGTTTTTTCCCCATCATATCATTAGAGAGGTGGCCATTAGTTAGTAAGTCAGGAGATCGCAATTGAATTAAATTATTTTGACCTCAATGAATAATTAAGTTTTCAGGCACTTCATGGAATGCAAAATTCCCCTTTGCTCAGAAGGGGAACACAAATTCAATGGCTTAGGCAAGTCCTCTGATGTCTGAGTATTGTATTTTGTACTCTGTCAGTTGAACCCTGTTCGCAGAGAGCTGAAAACAATCCTATGACTGAGACCCAAGATCATGCATTTCTAGAACAGCTTTTCTTCCATGTTACTTCACAAACATTCCAGCTCTTCAAATGTATTTTCCCAAATTTCTTGTTGGACTCAGAGAGTAAGGAGAATAGATAATAGAGTTTCTACTCCTATCAAAAACACTCTGTCATCATCAATCACGAGTCACCTAAACTGACCATAATCCATTATGAAGGTGTGATTAAATAAGACCCACCTCTCAGCTCATACAAGAGTGCTTGTTTTTTAACAACACATTGCAAAAAAAAACCCAAAACAAACAAAAACCACAGAGCCCTGGAGATTTCTAATTAACAGACACTGCATCCCTCTGTGCTCAAAGTTTTAAATGTTTGTTGGGATTATAAACTATGCACACAGTAGCAACATTGCTGATGCTGACCTTGCAAAGCACAGCTCTGTGCTTTATGAATCAATCATCACAGCCTGGAGCAAGAGAGAAAATAAGCCTGCAGAGAAACCATCGAGAGAGAAAATGAATGAGAAGTGTTTGCTGTATATAAGGACAGTGATTTCAAATTAAGCAGAATTTGTTGGTGTTCCAGTCCTACAAGGCAAAACACTGAAGACAGGAGAAGCTCAGACATAGAAATAGTCCCTTTGTCTAGAAGATATTAGGAATTAGAACATAATAATGCATCAGATGACCTCAAAACTGAAGGGAAGAAGGAAAATTTTTAATCCAATTCATTTAGTTCAGTGAAAAGAGTGCACATGAGCTGGCCCTCAGTTTCACATCTGAGCAGCAAGAGGATCCCATGAGCCCCTTGCTCAGCCACGATAACACTGCAACAAATGCAAGTAACCCTTCTGCAATTCTGAAACTGCCTTCCAAATTTATCCTTCCAAATCATAGTGTAGGATGCTTCCGCATTTTTATGCTTGCACATTTTCCTATTCTACCTGGTGTTCAGACAGGCTCGCAATAGCAGCCTTAAGTGAATTAGCACGAAAACTGTTCTGCATGCTGGAAGATCAGAAAGAAAATGCAGAAGAGAAAGATGCGCATTAATGCTGTGTTTGCTATAAACAGAAAACTGTCATTTTCTTTTCATATCCTCAGTGACTCTTATGGGGTAAGATAAAAGAAATTCATAAAAAATAAGAAAACAGGCATAATATTCTTATGAAAAGGAAGGAACAGCATGTACGTTTCCTCTGTAAAAATGTTATGTCTGAAATGAACATAAAACATCCTTACCTCTTATAGATAGGAAGCTCCTACAAATATGAAGATGCACATCACAGGAAAGTGTTAGCAGCTGTGCGGTCAAATATATAACATCACAACACTTGGGATTTATTTACATCACAGTTGTGAAGCCAACAACACTGATAGAACATTCACTTGCTCCCATGTGTTTAGGAAGTTTAGAGGCAACCAAAACTAGAAGAGACACAGAGGAACAGGTTGTTTAAAACTGAAGAATGCATTCACAATAAATAATGATAATAATAACAAAAACTTCACAGGTTCTTGAAAGATTAATGTGTGCTTAATTTTCCCAATATTCTTGTGACATCATAGTTAAATTCTGCTTAACCTTATTTTTCAGGTAGAGAAAACATATATATATATATATATATACACACACATACACACATATGTATAACTGATTTGCTGAGTATTGCCAAGAATGTATCCATCTCAGTTTATAATTTATTTCCAGAGCAATCTTTAGGTTCTTTAGTCTTGTCAGCTGCCGAACAGTCAATCTTTCTGATGAAGGTTTTAAAATATGAACGAAAGAAGACAATAGTAGAAAACAGCAGAATACATACTTATTTCTTTGTGAAATAATTTAAGCATGAATTCAATCAAATTTAATTAAAAACCTAATTATATCAGTGGTCTAGTGCTCCTTTCTGCAGAAAAGTGATAAACAAAATATCCTTGATTTCTGCCCAAAGGGAATTTTCAGATTATCTAAATCGTCACAAAGGAAAAGGTTCTATCAGGCAGCTAAACAAGTAGATAACATTCATTGTACTTCATATTATCTTGCATGGTAAAGGAAAGGCTCTAAATTTTTATGTAGTCTTTGTTCCAGAAGCATAAATGTTACTGTGCAATTGCAATATCTGACACATTAAGAACACATGATCACATCAGTGTATTTTAATACATTCACGCTCCCAGGTAGTTAAGATCTTCCTCCTTCATTTTAACTAATCCTTGGTGCAGCTCCTGGGCTGGGGATTCAAATAATCTTCCTCTTAGAAGTTCCCTTCAATGCACACCTCAGCAACTCATAAAATCAGACAGCAAATATCATGGACAAAGCACCATTTCAAGTGAATTGACATCAATTCTGTGAGGCATGTGCACCATGCAATACTTCAATTTGTTTCACTCAAATATTAATATGTTTTATTTTAACATTCATTTACAGAAGTTTACATTCTGGGAAAGCATTGAAGTGTCAATCAACAATTCGCACAACCTCTCTAGTAGACAAGCAATATCCAAAAGAAATGTGTAAATTGGAGCATCCAGTCACTTACTCTGACAGGTAGTCTTCTCATTGCTTTGTTACTAATGAACGTAAGAGTCCTGAAGAAGCAAGTGCGGGGAAGGTCACTCTGTCATTTTTGAAGAGTTGTGGCAGTTGAAAAAGGTCTCTAGTTACGGNGGAAGGAAGAAACATAAGAAACATCAATGTTTATCTTTATCTATTCTGGTCCACTTAAAAAAAAAAAAACACAAAAGAGAACAAGTACAGAAAACAAACATCCAAACACACACCTCAGCTCACAGGAAATTGAATGGGTTCAGCTGGACTCCTGAAAAGACTTAGCATCCATGGATGTGATGAGTCAGTTTACTTTGACCATTCTTAATTTAAAATATACTTTATTTTCTTGGCTCATCTATGCAGTAGTCTACCAAATAAGGCTCATGTATTCAACTAGTACAAATGGAAGTGTAAAGGACAATTGATGAGTAAGATGGACTCATTTAACAGAAGACATATCTGAATCTGGAATAGAACGATGTTTGGAAACTTGTATATCCCTCATTTACCACAAGGTGGAAACAATCTCAGGAACTCATCTCAGTAACATAGCTGTAACAGTCCAAACGTAGTAGTTAAATGCCATATGTTGTACACATGAATGCAGATGCAGCTGATGACTTGGAACAGCTCCAAACAGAGCACATGATATGGTTTTAAATAGGTTTATGAATGCTTTTCTATACCCAATAGAACAGCATGGCTCTTCAGCGCTGTTCCAATCTACTACTTAAGCAACAAAGTAGTTTTCTAAAATAATGTATTGTAAGGCTTGTATTTCTTAATAAACTAGAGAGCTATAAAGAGTCAGTGCACTAATGAAAAGAACTGAAACTCAGATCTCAAAGTTTTAGGTAGCTAACACCTATAGTTATCTCTCAAAAGATTCTGAATGGGTGATTTAGGATATAAACTGTGCTTCTGTGTTCAGGTCAGAGTCTCATTCTACTGTATCACTAGTTTAGAAATATTTTACAATGATCAAAGACAACTATCTCTCTAAAGACAATTTTTTCATGGTGGAGAGAGGAGACAGCATAAAATAATGCCCTGTGCAACTTGATGTAGGGAGCCTGCTTTGGCAGGGAAGTTGAACTCTGGACCTCTCTGGAGGTCCCTTCCAACCCCTACAGTTCTGTGATCCTGTGATTTTCCTCTGCAGAATTAGAGACTTGAAGAGAAGAATCTAATGAATTCTCCTGTTCCTCCCAAATTAAGGACAAGCTAAACTCAGTAGTGTGAGTTGCAGTAGTGAAGTTTGCTGCTGCTGAACCAAGTAAACTACCGCTATGTTCTCCTTTTACCCACTTGATGGAAAAATAAAAGATTGTTCCTTAAATGTGCTTATTCACCAGTTCTACAATATCTCAATGTTCATATCAGAATGAGAGAAAGTATATTCTTTGACACAAATTGATCAAAAGCTATGAAACCTTATCTGTTAAACCTATCATGCTCCCACTCCAGCTCAGCCTATTTGCACCTTTTTATGCAGCTACTTGCAGCTACTTCCTTCTCTTCCTTTTAAGTGGCACACCAGTAAATGACTTTTAATCTGAGAATTGTGTCCTGTTTGTATTTTAAAGCGGCTGACATTTCCAGTACAACATTTGTGGTGTTTATTACACATGGGAACATTCCCTCACAAACCATTACATTAGCCACAAATGAGCTAATTAGAGCATTCAGAAAAATATCTGTAGCTTCAGAAACACTCATGTTTAGGCCTTGTCTGCTTCAGGGCCACCACTGCCGTGTTTCACCAAGACAAGCACCCAGCCAAGTCTTGCAGCACTGCAGTACAAGTCCTCCGAGTTGCTCTTGGCATTCCAAGCCCTGCACAGCTGAGGCCTGCTCACAACACAGTTAGGTCTTGTAAATAATTGACAAGAGAGACATACGTTGGCAAACTCTTTTCTGCCACTTTGCCATTCCCCTCCAGATATCTCACATTTCTTACTCAGTGGGTTTCCAAATGGAACTGCACAGTAAATGTACTTTGCATTGTTTCAACTTATGGCCCTGTGATTAATCAATGTCGCTGTCTGGGGGCTGGGGAAAGCTGCCGGGCCCTTCTGTGTAGAGCCGAGTAACTGTTTGTTTAGTCTGCTCCCATAAAGTAAGCGGGGAAAATTATGACAAGCCACTAACAAGATTTTCTGTGCTTCATTTTATGAGTATCAGCTTTTCCCAAGCAATCACTCATATAAAACCAGCACTAAAACCTGACCGTTGCAGGATGTAAGCGAGCAGCTTTACATTTAGCACTTGTAGTGGGTCTTGTCATAGCACCATGTGAGCCAGCAACTTCCTAGGGCTAGGAGTGCTCGGAGCTGCAGGGGTGCTGGGCTGGTGGGGGGCACCAAGGCAGGGAATCAGGACAGGCCAAGGCCAGGCCAGCTGGTGGGCCTGGCTCTTTGGGCCCAATGGCTGACCAGGGCTGTGGGGAGACTTGCTCTGATGCAGCCCCTGTGGGACAAGGGCAGACAGCCTGAAGCCCTGTGCAGCGTAGGAGGAGCTGGGCAGGGCCCAGGTGAACAACTCAGTGCTGCTGCAAAACTGTTGCAAGGCCACAATCCCTCATACTGGCTTGGCCAGGCATGTCCAATATGCAGCCCATGGACTGCATGTGGTCCAGCACCACTTGCAATGTGGCTGCCCTCTGCCCCGTGCCATCACGGCAACAACTCTTCCCCATCAAATGCCTGGACCTGCCCATCTCCAGGCATGCACCCATCACTCAGTAACAACCAAACATCAGTGTGCTATTAATCCTAACTTGGCACAGGGCACGGGGTGTAGTGCAGTGCAAACTCAAATATGGCAAATAATTGTATGCATTTTGATACATGAACTAAACACAGTCCTGTGAACAGTGAAAAACATGCAGCCATGCTTTTTGTTTTTGATAAAGAAATTTGAGAATAGGTTTCAAGACTGCCAAAATATCGTCTTTCTTTTTTTATTTTATATACCTGCAACTCCATTTTCAGTTGACATAAATACATCACTTGCATATTTTCGAATGGAATGTATGGAGATGCAATCAAAAATCTGGTCATGCCTCTTTACCAGACTTGGCTGGCTTACAGCCAAGAAGCATGGCTTATAGGCCCTCTCTTAGCAGAGAGAAATATCCCTCACTTCACAGTCATGCCTTATTCACATCATTGCTTTTGGCAGTACATACATTTGTGAACAACTGTTCTGAAAGATGAAGCACAGGAAGAGTAACACATTTCATCAAAAATCTCTGATGAAAACATTAAGAACCCACAAAGAATTGTAACCACTGCCACCAAACCAGCCCAATATGGAAGAACAAAAGCTGCCACAGTGGAGAGTTAAGGATCTTCTGCAACATACACTGTCTGAAGTGAACATAAAATGAGAGCAGCTTCCAGCAAGCTCTTGCAAGTTCAGAATGCAACAAAAAGAAAGAAAAGCCATAACTGTTCCCAACAGTAGCAACATAAGCCATAGAGCCATAGCTAGTAATCACCTGAACCATCTGCTCATCCAAGCAGCAACTCTTAGCCCTGCCAAGTGATAGAAAGATCTTCTTATTTACTCAATATGCAACAGAAAATGTCAACAAAAATCAAGCATTTTCCTCTACAGTTCAGCATGCAAGGGATTCAACAGCAGGATTATCCACAGAAAATGCAAAGAAAGAAAATATAGCAGCCGTGATAGTCTCTTTAGCACAAGCCCAGTCCTGTTTTACACAAATGCTGACAAAACTGATAAGCACATTTTCTCCTTACAGTCAGAATTTATAACCTGAAGTGGCTGTTATAATGGAAAAGTAAATGATCCTCTAATACTCAAATCAATCTTGTGAGAAATAACCTGAATAATGAGTTACAATTGTAAGAGATGAAATTAAGACAAGAGCAATTAAATAAGGATCTAAGAGAATAGATAACATTTAGTATGGTGTTGGAAGCCTAAATTAGACTTTAAAATGTATGCAGAGACAGAGGAATAAGGGAGGAAAAAAGGAACCAGAGCAGAGTCCTCAGATAAAGGTGAGCCTTTTGATGAGAAATAATCAGAACCAGATTTACATTATTTGAGGAAAAATCCCCATTTCAAATAGAGCTTTTGATCTACTTTTTAGAGTTTGGAACCATAGAAGGATTTCCATTTACAGAATAAGATATTCCAAAGTCTTAGCAACTCAAAATGATTTGTTGCAGATGTGATTAGAAATTGTATCTAAAAGCATGGTGAACTGCAAGATGTGAAACCAACTAATAACATTTTTCACCTTGCACACTAATGGAAGCACTTCACCCTCACAAAAGCATAATGATAAGAAAGTATTATCCCCGCTACAAAGGAAGAGAATGAAATAGATGACTTTTATAATATCAGCTAGAACACTAATGACTAACTGAAAGTATTATTGTGGAGGAGTGAAGATACAGTATTGTGCAATAGAACCTTGACTACAAAATCAGATTTGAAACAATTATTTCCAGCAATAAGACATTTTAGCATTGACTACTGTATGATTTGGTACTATGGTTTTTGTTTTCTAGTTAGGTTTAGTAAAACTGAGCCCAAAGTACTACCAGAAGTTGGAGCATGTGAGGATGGGATTTATCTCATCTACCTGAATATATATAATGTGGTGATTTTACCCTAGATTTGTATCTAATGAGGAGAAACAGGTACTCCCAAAATGTGATTAAACTTGCCCTAAAGCAGATGTCTAACATAGGTCAACCTAGGAACTGCAGGAAGTGATATAATAGATGATATAATAGATCTTTCCTGCAGTTTGCGTATTTGTTTATTCATCCGCAGTCTGTCTACTCATCTGTATAGTTACCTAATATTAACCTATTTATATACTTTCCTATGAAGAGGATTTTTAAGCAATCTCAATTTATCAGTCACTTTGCTGTACCTTTGCTAACCTTCTTGATTGTGTTATTCAGATCACAGATAAACGAATGGTGAGGAGATCTGAAACTCAAACTGGCAAAGCCATTACTGAGAAGTTAAAAAGTGAGATTGAACTAAGGGGAAATTTTAACTTTCGGATTGCCTCTGTCATGAGACTAGTTACACCTGCTTTAAATCTCCCAAACAGGTCTTTGGAAACATAAGAGCTGAAGAATTTTTTTTCACAGTGCAATGTGAAACATCAGAGAAAAATCATGGCAGAGGCCCATGTTTACTGCTGTCCAATTTGAAGCTACACAGGTTCCCTTCAGGGAACATGGATTTTGAAAACACATAATATTGCCTGCAGGATTTAGTATTGGGTTTTGCTTTGCCAACAGCTGGCATTAGATCAGGTCCTTCCAGCACAGCCTTGATTATCATGCAGAACCTAAAAGATGTTGGAATAATCAAGCTTTCATATAATCAGGGGCATATTTAGAGTATTAAATGCATACCAAGAGACATGATTGTGTAACAGCTAACAGGCAGTTACAGCTCACCAGCTCTGGAAAATGAAAGAGAGAAACAAATCTCTTATTTTATGTTATTATTATTTCTGTGACATTTTCTAATCCAACAAAAGCCCTATTAAAATATAATTAAAGAAGTTTTTATCTTTATTGTCTTACTCTCTTTAATTATTTTCATGGTGTCTAGAGAGATTCTCCTGGCTGACAACGATTATTAAAAGTAAAAGGCATTGTAAATAATAAAGCAATCCTCAGTAGCCATTTTTCCACAATCAGAAGGTGAAGTTCTCAGCATATTGTGAGGAAAACTGGTTTGTTGCAAACAGAAAACTGAAACATGAGAAAATTTAGTGACTTTTCCCCAGTAAGCTAGTGGCTGTAACTGTAACCCAGATTATCCTTTCTACAGTCTTATCTTTTAATGATCAGAATAAAGTTCTGAAGTGATTCCTGAAGTGAATTCATTCCCATTATCAATGATAGTATTAATTCACATCAGACTGAAGATTAAAGACTAAATACAAAGAAGTAACTTAATTCCTACTTGCTGTTAAATTAGTAATGAACTGTTTTTGTAACTCTGGATGAAAAGATGTGAGTCATAGAATACCAGTGAGATTAAAGATATGGCATGGATCTCACATAAAAAAAATGAGTCATGGTAAATACAACGTGCTTATAACTGAAATCCAATAAAGGTTGGCTAAAAATCAGCTAGGGTTCTCAGTAGCTGGTGACTGTGATGCTTGAGTTATACTTGCCCCAATAGATGAAAGTGGCTCTCATCTGTGGAGGCAAAATAGCATTTCATGAGAGGTGAAAGATTTTGGAAAGAACAAAAGACATTTCTGTAACGTAAATGATATTAAACATAGTTTGAGAGTGTGGAAGGGACAGAAACATACTTGCTTTAGAAAATAAATGCTCTGCATTGAAAAAGAGAAATCATCAGTGTGTATGAATCAAGGCCAATTTAAATGATGAGGGCATTATGGGATTAAATGTCTGTATTTTTTCACAAATATCTGCTTTTATTGCAGTTTTTTCATTTGTTACTTTTTTTTTTTCTTTTTCTTTCTTTTTTTTTTTTTTTTTTAAAACGCTGCATAGAATAGCAGGAAATAGTATTGTATTCACAGGACAGGACTGAACTCCGGGCTTAGAGCTGTATCTGATCCCATTAAATACTTTTTGTAGACCTTGTCTACATCCCTAATCTCTTCTTTTCTTAAATTCCTAACAAGAGATCCTGGCGATAGGCAAGAAATACACATTGTAAAACAGCCAGTCCCTTCTCTGAAGGACTTGATATTTTAGTTCTCAGTAAAGTAAAGTAGGCAAAGGTAAAATGGGCAAAAGTGCCAGATCAAAGTCATCCAGGAGGCTGAAGATGGAGGGGAACACAAATCACTTCTGGTCAGGCCAGAATCTTGACAATGCATTCCTGAATGAACATACAGACCGCACATTCTTTCCAGAGCTGGGCAGCTAATGCTGAGAAGGTCTTAGCGATCACAGTGAGCTTTGTAGAAAGACTCAAAGCTCTAGCAACTACTAAATTTTAGAGTTACATATTCATTTCACACAAGCATAACCATGGGAAGTCCCTGAAACCTTGACTGAAAAGATGAATTCCCACTTCAAATCTACTGGATGTGTGCTTCCGCTGAAAGAGTTCTTGGAGCCCTCAGGAAAACTTCACCAACTCTCTTTATGTTGGGAGCTTCAACAAAACTTCCAAAAGAACAATGATTAAAGAGGACCAAACATCTCCCTGATTCTCAGAGGAGGTATATTCATCTGAGAGGAAAGCAGGTTAAATTTGGAAAGCTTTTGTGATCTACTACTGTCTACGCAGGAGCTGGTCTAGAGTAGAGCTGATTTTAACTTTCAAGGCTTTCAATTTATCATCTTTTTTTGTTGTTGTTGACAGTTTTAAGAAAACGAAGGAGAAAATTTTGTAAGTTGGAAATTCTCCCAGGATTCAAGATGCTGCTATTTTCTATTTCTAGAGCAGAAAAGTCTTTTTTTCAAAACACAGCTGTCTATGGGTGCAGAGATGATTATTTTCTTTCTTGCTTTTGGGGGGGAGAGGGGGAGGAGGTAAGCTTTTTATTTCTCACTTACTCTCTCTTTTACTACAATTTTTTTAAAAACTTCTGGGACTCTCTCCTTCAAACATCAGTCTCAATGACATTCATAAAGTCATTTGGATTACACAGGCTGCAAATGGTTTTAATCAAATGATGAATACAACATTCATTTCACCCTAGTTTTATTTATTTCCTGAAAGAAAAGGTTGTGAGCAATTTTGCAGCACATGGCATTTTAATTCTGAATTTGTTTATTTTATTTGCATTACAACTGTGGGCTGTAGTGAACTTGACAGAATTCACTAGATTCTCCCTAGAGAAAGTGAGAAGACCAGAAAAGTTGTAAGGCTCTACTATAACTGGATGGTTGCGCTCAAAGAGCTGTGGTCTACAGCTTAATGTCCAGTTACAAGTAGTGTTCCTCAGGGGTTGGTATTGGGAGCAACACTATTTAACATCTTTGTTTGCGATATGGACAGTGGGATTAATTATTGGGAAGAAATTCTTCACTATGAGGGTGTTGAGGCACTGGAACAGGTTGTCCAGAGAATTTGGAGATGCCCCCTCCCTGAAAGTGTACAAGGTCAGGTTGGACAGGGCTGTGGGTAACCTGGGGTAATGGAACATGCCCCTGCCCAAGGCAGGGGGTTGGACCTAGGTGATTTTAATGTCTGTTCCAACCCAAATCATTCCATGATTCTGTGCTGACACTTGCACCTTGCCCTCATTTCACATTAGTTTTGGCAACTGCGGCTTCAGCATTCCCATCCCCTCTTCATACTAGTCTAAATAACTGAAGAGAATTCATTTTTCACTCCTTGGCTATTCAACTAAAGTCCTATGGGCAGACTATTCTCAAATTAGTCTGGTAAAGGAGATGGTAGAAATAATTTTACAGAAAACTTAGCATTCTCTCCTTGTGAAGAAACAATAAGAATCCGCATCATATCATTTCTGTTAAACTTTAAATCTGGACACAATTCAGCCTCAGATCCACACTCCAACCCGAGTCTAATTTGGATACAAATTAGGATACAAGCTTTTATTCAGCACACATCTGGTTAAAAGGATACACAACATTTTTGTCTGACTTCCTCCAGAGCTCTCCCTAGTGATTACAAATCAACTAGTTTAAACTGCTCAGACTAAACAACAATAGTAAATGTGCCTGACATTTTGAAAGAAATGCTCTGAAATAATCTGAAAAGAACTGAAGAGATAAAGTTTGTTGAGGAAAAATAAAAGCAATTCTAGATTGAACTTAGCTACAAGGTGGAATAGACACTGTCCTTCCATTCCTGCCCATAGCTGTAGCAAGACTGCATCAAGCACATCTGAACAGAGACTCCAGAGATTGCTGAATCTGAGGTTTGGTGAAAGTTGTTAGAGATATCTAGGACTGCACTCACATACATAACTAATAGTAAAAACAATCAAAATTCCTGTTGAAACAAGAAAAGGGAAAGAGCAGCAGAAATATTTGAGATTACTGTTGGAGAAAAATGCAGATGACTTGTATGGAATAATTATAATTTGCTACTATTGGCGAAGAATGAACCAGAGTGGAAAAAGGTACAGGAAAATGTCAATTGGAAGAAAAGAAATATGCTCCTAGTATGGCCCCAATGAACAATTTCTTTCCTGTAGTGCAATTAGAGCAATGTTTTTCTATTCAGCTTATTCACACTGCCCTATCACTCAAGAAAGGAGAAATAAATCAGGCCGTTGCCTGACCTTTAAAAACACTGGTTCTCAGTGAATCATCCCAACTACTGACACCACTTGACTGTCTCCTTAAGTCTCTTTCTACACATTCTACAGCTAGTAATAACAGTGCTCTGGGCCTTGATTTTTCATGAAGCAGCCCAATTCCCCTGGTCCTTAAGGTAAATAAAGTATACCAATTTGAAGCAAACAAAAGAGAAATTTATCATCACATCCACTGTGCCTGTAGAGAGAAAGTCAGTGACAAGAATGAGATCTTTGTGACCCTCTAACTGAAAACTCAACGTGGCATCAAACAATTACTTCTCAAAATATTGAAACCTTTTGTTTCTTTCCCTTCACAGTTATTTTTAACTTCTTGTTCTGTCTTCCACAAAGATGGAGAAAAATGTCCAACTACCAGAAGAAATTCTTTCTGTATTTATAGTTTGAGTTGACTCATAAAGGTCTCCGGGAAAAACAATGTAAAAGAGTTCCATAGTTATTTATGAATACAATAAGGTCTACAGAAATACCGTGGCCATTATTCTAGCATTAAAAACTTAGAATACATTAACTCTGTTGCACCATGCTGTGCTGCAATCCACTGGAAGAGCAGACAGTGGCAACTTGTAAACTAGATTCTGCTCTCGTCCTCCTCTCCACCTCTACTTTAACATTTTTAGTTTTGTTTTGATTTGGTTTTTTCTTGGCCAAAGCAGATGATGAGGAAAAAGAAGTAAACGTGACCTGAAATTTATTACTTTCTCTGGAGTGAGAAAAATAAAGAAAAAAAATTATTTTAGATCTCCAGTGCAGTTTCCAGTATCTACTATAAGACCTACATACCTGACGCCCAAAATCATTGTCCTCCAACTTCCTCTGCAGATTCTTCTGACTCTTCATTGACTGTTATGGAATAGAAATGAAAATAGGAACCTGAGACACCTGAAAATGAAAAAAATGCTCATATAGAACAACTTCAAATTAATCCCTATTTCTTGTCATTGAACTTTGTGGCTGAACTCCTTGAAAACTGATTTATCTGGGTTCTCCATTTAGGTCACCAAGGTCATTGACTCTCTGCTGTCAGAGGTAGTAATCTCCTATAACCAGCAAACAGCAGTGACCCCCAATAATTTCACTAAAATTCACTGATTATTTCACTCACTTCACTATTTTTACCATTGCTACTTTAATCTTTAGAAGCCTTTTTCTCATTTGTAGATTAAATTTATTCATAGTCAGTTCATATTCATTTATTCGCATACCAATGTATTCCTTTAGCTTAAAATGGCTTTTCTTCCCTGATTTTTATTCCCTGGATGTATTTATAGAGAATAGCAATATTCCCTCTCTGTTCTCATTTTGAAAGGCTTGAAAAGGCAAGTTTTCTTCTAATGTCTCTTGAGCAATATACTCATTATTTAGCTATTCATCTAGTAACTCTTTTTTGTACCTCTTTCAGGTTTATTTAATCTTTCTTGACTACAGCTTTACAGAGTTTTCAGTGTTGTAGAACACTGCTATAGAGTTGGCATGATTGGAAAGTTTCCCACATCCATCATATATTTAATTGTGAGAAATGAATATCTATTTTACTCTTTAGTCAACACTGGCCTTTAGCTTAAATAGCTCTGTGGTTATCCTGCTTTATTCCTAGATAGTAATCATCTGATTTCTCAGTTTCTGTTTTGCTAAGCTGAACAGCTTATGTTCTCTTCCTTTTCTTTCACAGCTGGATACTCACTCATTTTCTTAATCATTTTAACACTCGTTCTTTAAATTTACTCCAGTCTGAAGTCATTTTTCCTCACAAATTTGGGACTCACTCATAGCATTCCAAACACCTTCCCACAACATTGCTATTAACTCCCATATCCCACATTCTTCTGATATATCCAAGGAGAACAACTCATTTTTAATGATGGCATCATACCAGTGGCTCAGTCACTGACAAATTTTGGGGCTAATAGATATGTATCATTTTCCTTCTTTTTTATTTCTGAATGGTGAGATCTCAGGGACTAGGACAAATTCTTGCTATTTAACCTATAGTGCATAACGGTAAAGAGTCGCTCATTTTGCCCCTTTCCTATTACTTTGAATCTTCTGAAATCTAATTCACCATGCGTATTATTTTGAAGCTGATTAATACAGCTGTTACCTTTTGTGTTTGTGTCATCAGCTCTTTTTCTGCTCCAGGACTAGGATCATTCACAAAAACAACTTATTAAATCACTCTTAAGATTAATTTTTGAGGAAAAACACCAGTTTTACTGCCCAATGATTCTTGTTCTAACACTACCCCTTTTTCTGATCATTGAGCCACATTCTCAACAATTTTATGTTTTTTACAGTTCTACACAATACTGATCTACCTACATTGAACTAGTAATGAACACAGCATTATATCTGAAATAACTTACTGAAGTCTGGCTAGATAAGAGCAGATGTGTTTACTTTGTATAGAAAAAAGCCCACAAAAATAAATCAGATTAGCCTAGCATTATGTACATCTAATAAACCCCTGTAGCATTATGTGCACCAGTCTCTTCAATGATTCTTTTTGAATATTTAACATGCTTCCAAGGTCTTACCCATGGATTTCTTGCTTTTCAGTTCATTTCTCTTTCTACAT
Source organism: Pavo muticus (assembly GCA_016647715.1). NCBI lineage: Eukaryota > Metazoa > Chordata > Aves > Galliformes > Phasianidae > Pavo > Pavo muticus. Next base: position 62,247 of record JACDJE010000187.1, read on the forward strand.
AAAAGCACTGAAGTCTCTTCTTTTCAGCTCTATGCTGTTGCCAATTTGAAATGCACATCTAAAATCCTTCCTGAATGAATGAAGATTTAATTTGTCAATTCTCTCAGGGTTCTGAGCTGAAGAAGATCTACCCCTATCACTTGAGAGCATTCAACACTTTGCGTTCGGCTTCCTCTCAAGTTCAGTTTGCAATTCCTAACTCTCGTTCCAATCACGTACTGTCTCCTTGTCTTCATGTATATAATTGGTCTTGTTTAAGTTTGTTTGTAAGCTGTCCTGTTCCTTCTAGCATCTCATAAACACACTGGGAGACTTCTGATCTCTCAGCCACCCCTTTTTACTTTTGGCTAATTTTTTCCATTTACACTCTGATGGCAATTTTTAAGGATGTACTTTTCTTCAGATTGCATGGACTACTGAATTCAACAATATTTTTGAACAAAATTTCTCCACGCCTTCTGGGGTCTCAATAACAAACACAGCCAAGCACCTCTGGACCTAGCAAGAAGTTCTCCATGCAGAGGCCTTCTGAAGAAGAAAGGCTGTAGAACAGGGAAGAGGCAGGTATGTACATGTGTGCTAAGAGTAAAAGATACCCTAGTTTCCTGTGTCTGCTCAAGGTAACTAGAGCAAAACAGTGGAAGCTCCTCAGAGTTTTAAGCACTCTCCATGGGTCACAAAAGCCTCCCGTTTCATCAACACATTTCTTTCCACTGACAGCATTGGGCTGGTTTAGGAAATAGCCTTTGTTGTCAAGAACTAAAACCCTAGCTTATAAAATCCTTTATTTTTATCTCTAAGTAGGCTAGACATTAAATTACAAAGAAAATAATCACAAGGACCTATCTGTCTTTGAAAGTTCCTTATCTGCATTGACTTTCAATGGATAGAGTAATTTATTAGGTTCTCCAGCATTAGCAACATATTACTGCATTTCCATCGGTACTGCATATACACAAACTTAACTGAGAATGATTTCAGGAGATAGGGATAAAAAATGACTTGTGCAGTAGCCACTGAACACATGTAAATGAAATTAATTATAAAGTACATCACTCCTCATGGACCAAGCAATATCTTGTGTGGCTCCGTTAGCCCTCTTTGTTCATTTGTCGAAAATCTGTTAATGAAAGTATATTTTAATTTGTAAATCATTATCTGCACAGCTCATCCAGCACAGAATGAAGGGAGGTAGCAAACCAGCTCGGTGACATCTGAGACACTATAACTCTAAGTAAATCTGCTTATTATATTTTGCGTTATTTTAGAAGAAGGAAATGTATCTGCAAGGCATTCTGACGCCCCACTATCCATGTCTCTTATACTGCAGATGGCAAGCACAGAATCCTATCTCGTCCTTGTTCAATGCCCAGTTTCTAGTGTTTCACAAAAAATTCCCTACCCAAACAATTCTTTAATGGTATTTTTTTCTCATAGTCCTTTCAAAAGCCTTAATTTACAGCCTGTTTTGAGGAGGGGAAAGAAGCCTAGTACAAGATAGCAAATGAAGTTTGTCAGCTAGTGAATGTTTTAAACCACTGGTCCCCATTAGGTGGCGCTGCCACTTCTACCACTATCAATATATAGCACATGAAACTATGCAAGAAAAGAGACAGAGCTCGTAAACGTTTGTATGTAATCCTGGTTGTGCTAGTCTGTAGGAGAGAGACCAGGATGTGAATCTCTGTGCCTACATCTGTGACATCCACCATCATCTTTCATATGAAGTTTAGGCCTATGACTTGATCGTCCAAGACAACTCATGATTTCTCTATTCAGAGACTTGTGATGCTCAAAGGTTTTAGAAATGTCTGGGAATGTGTATTTGTTTTCTTCTCTGCAAGAGCTAGGTGAGACACTATAATACATTTTCAAAGTGTTGGTTTTCAGAAGGCAAACTCAGAACCTTATGGAAAATGAGTTCTCCTTACTACTTCTCAGGCAGTACATCCAAAATTTCAGGCATACAAAATTTTAGGCAATCAGAACCTAATGTTCCTCTTGAGATATTCCACCATGCAACTAGTGATTATCTCAAATAAACAACCATTTTGCCTACTTCATAAAAGAGCATCTGTGCCAAGATGTGATATAATTTTCCTTCTAATCAATCACTGAACTGGGATTTCAGCAGGTATGAGAGCCATGAAAGCAACTTGAATAAATACGGTTCAAGTCGCAGAATAGTGCAGTCAATAATCTTTATGCTTGCTTAAGAACTCCTTTAAGGAGCTGATCCTGCCTCCTACAAACTACCTCGCTGCTCCCTCTCTCCTTTCCTACCCATGAGTTTCAATAACTGTAACACTATTTTTGCTTTCTGTTGTTGCTTTATTGTTAACATGATCCTTTGTGTTTCCTTCTTTAATGTCTACCAGGTTTCACCTTTGTATTTTTCCAAGATTTAATGGGAATACGTTGTTTGGGCAAATCCACTGAGCAGAACCCTGTGTGAAACAGTGCCATGTACCAATTAATTAAACAATAGGATTAATCTCACTGTCAGACTAAGCCACTACCTAATGACACACCCCTGATGTTAGTGACAGTTGATGAGTTGTCAACAATAAAGATATTTGGACTAGATAATATTTCATATATCTAAGTGATGATCTTATTTGCCCACATTGCCCAAGGCAATGTAATTCATAAAAATTCAGCTACCCTCTTGCTTGCTGATATCGTTTGAGCTGATGCAGACTGTCACTATTCAGCATAAGTGGAATAGAAAATTCTCTTCAAGCATTCATCTTATTCTCATTATGTCAAACTGTGCCATTGCCTACTCACTCTACTGGAGAAAGGATTGGCCTGACAGTGAGCATTCCAAAGGCAACTGGCAGTTTGAGATCAACTGTTCCCAGCTTGGCCTACAGAGGTTCTCCTATGATTTTACTCAAGAATGACAAAGTGTTAATGAATCTGTAGCTCTGCCGCAGCTTTATCAAGGGGAGATGTCTTTGTGCAGGGGTTGGGATAAAATGAAAAGCTTTTATGAAGGATAAATGCAAACAAAGGAACAGAAAATATTGGCAGACAAAAAGTGCCTAGTGACACAATACTGAAAAGCGAAGTATTGAACAAGGTGTTTCTTCCACCCACATGCTAGCTAGAGGAGAAGCACAAAAAAAAAAAAAAAAAAAAGTGTAAATATGCATAACAAATTGCTCTGACATTCTGACACCTTGGCTGAAAGCCAAAATAGCTTGTAGACAGTAAGTCATAGTTCCAAGGAAGGGAATTTCTTGCACTTGTCCTAGCCGTGTCATGGTAAAGCATGAGTTAAATCCAGAATTGAAATGTCTTAGCTTTCTTGCAGCTTCTGGTTGCTCATAAATGCTGCCTTCTAGCCTAGATTCTGAGCTTTTCTATTTAGCTGTGACCGATCATTTGCTGCATATCTAGGAAAGCGCTACTTGGGAAAACATTTGAGGAAATGAACAGTGCAAGAGCTGTCCAAAACCACTAGAATTCCACTGAATACTGATTTGACCATGGATAGAAAGTTGTGTTTCTCATTCTCAAGCTACATGCTGTAAGGTGGGCATGTCCAACCCGTGGCCTGGTATGGCTTGCAATGCAGCTCCCCCTTCCCCATGCCATCACGGTGGTGGCTCTTCATTGCAGAGTGGCCCCTGGCACACGCCCATCACTCAGCGACAGCCAAACTGCCAGTGCACTATTAACACTGTGTCAACTGAAACTTTTAAGTCCTCTCTTACCAGAGGAAAAAAGTCCTTCACTTCACAATCACGCCTTATTCACATCATCACTTCTTGGCAGTACACACATTTGTGAACAATTATCAAGGATGAAGTACAGGAAGAGCAAAATTTCATCAAAAATCTCTGATGAATATACAGATCTCACTGCCATCAAACAAGACTGATGTGTTAGTTTCACAAAAACAAGATAAAATATCCCACTAGTTTTGTTTCTCTCTTTCTTTTAAGGTTTTATGACAAATAATAAAAATTAAAATGTTTTTTACTTATATAATAATGATATTGTATACTTTACAAGGGATGCTCTGAAAGTAATGTCTCCTATTTTCCTATGTTGACCTACGATATCAGAGTTGGATGTTGGTAGTATGGCAGCAGAGGCTGAATGCTCCCACCAATATTCCATTACATTCTGTTGCCATGTGACAGATGGCAGCAGAGGGGCAGTTTGACATAGAAGTGCTGATGAAGCAAAGGCGTGGAAATGGATTCTTCCACATGGAAAAAAATGGCACCCACTGACATTTGTTGACACTTGCTGAACACTTACGGAGGCCAAACAGTGGGTGGTGTTTCAGCAGAGGGAACAGAAAGTCACCTGCACTGGTGCAGATGTTTACATGTTTAGCATACAGGCTCTTGTTCATTGCTGACAAAAATCCAGTGGTGATAATGTTGAAAAATAGAGTTTTGTAGCTGAGAATTTGCCTTATCAAGCAGTGTTACTGTGCTCTTTGTATCTGCTGCCATTTCCATAGAAATAAAAATGAGGCATTACTTTCAGAGCAACTTAATATATTTGCAGCCCAAGATGATTTCTCTTCACTCAGTGCAGCCCAGGCAAGACAAAAGTTTGGACACACATGCTGTAATGCATACCTGAAGTGTGCACAGAAAACTAATTTCATAACAAATCAGAGAAATTATGCTGGTTGTTTTCACTCCATTTTATTTTTCCAATTTATTTTATCCAATGCATTGTTACAGAGATGACTGTCCTGTCCTTCACATCATTGTTGCCTGCAGCCAGGACCCTTTAATTCTGACAAATATCCTATTTCATGCAACCAACACCTAAAGCTTATTATCCATCACCGGCTGCATAAAATTACAAGCTGTCAGTATGTGTTAGATGAATCCATCTGGAGAAGAGAAAATAACCTCAAATGAAACTGGGTTTAACATTCCATCTCAACTCTTTTTTAAGGTTAAAAGAAAGAAGAAAGAAAAAGTTCACTAACTTTCTCTTCTTGAAAATTAGGGAAGGGGCAAAGGACTATTAGACAACATAGTCAGCTTCCCAGCTGTTTGAGAATGATATTCCTCAGAGGCTATTTCATTTGAGCTAGATCTTGCTTGCTCAAAGGGTGGTCCCTCCTCTATTATTTATCAGTGTGTTTTGACCCTAGTCTTTTAGTATAACAAAGAAGCATAAAAACTGAATGATAACAACAAACTTGGCCTATCTGGATACAAAGAGTAATAATGTTCCTAGGGAGAAAATCCTTCTCAGAAAGTTTACAGGAAAAAAAAAAAAAAAAAAAATAGAGAAAAACATAGTTGCTTGCAGAAGAACTTAAGACCTTCTCTCATTCAGCTCAGTAGTCTTGACTTTAATGATTAATGAATGCTAATACCCCTTAATATTCCCCTTGGAAGCATATGTCGACAATAAAATTGTCTTAAATTATGTTTACACTCATTTTGAAAGCCGTTTACTTGAGGAAAGAAACATGGAGGTTCTCTACAGTGATTAATAATTCAGCTTTGTCTGAATGTTTACTACTGGGAGGAGGAATGGAACATTTCCATTAGGATTTCTGAGTTAAACCAGCAAGCCTGTGACGTTCACTATGCAGCCATCATAATCACAAGACTACCTAAGTGCTGATACCTTAGCAAGGACTCAACTTTGCTTCATCTGGATGTGAAAACATGCTACTCATTTTTCCTTCAAACGGAGATGGAGGAATTGCTTTTTGACTCAGAGATTCTTGGAGCGGGAGCAGCTCTGAAGTATAAAAATGTAGTTCTAATCTTGTAAGCAGAGATCACTTTTCCATTCTGTAATCCTTTTATTCTCATTCACACTTTGCCTGCTCCATCTCCTTTCTATTCCACTAATATCCTCTTAGATAACATACAAGGACACAAAGTCATACTAGGATCCCAGAAAATCTCATCCTTAATATCTATGCAAAAAAAATAGCCCACAATAAAGGTGATTTAAAAAAAAAATGAAATAAAAAAGAAGGTACACAATTCATCTGTGCTGGATATGTGAAGTTGGTATATGCACAAATCATGCCATAGTTATTTGAAGACAAGAGCCTTGGGTCAGTGCTGATGTGGGTAACAAACAGCTGATTAAACATGAAACTGAGAATAGAAAGGCATTTACAGCCTCTCTGGCAGGAGAGTAAAATAATTACTACTGAGAAAGCTCTTTGAAAGTATGAATATCTTAACTACTTTGCATACAGAAAAGGAACAAAGAAAACTGGAGACTGGAGAAACTTTCCAAACAAATGCTGTAGAAGTGTTATTTCTTTTTTTTTTTTTCCTCCTTCAATTAAATAATACTGTATCCAACTGAGAGACAATATGGGGTGACAGGAAGGGGATTATCCATTATCCAGGCAAATGTATGAAAACGAGGGGGAGGAGTAGGAGGAGTGCGTGGGTGCGATTGCAAGCGAGAGTGATTGTGCACATAGCATTTTATGGTTCTGAGAGACACTCTAAAAAAAGTTAAGAGGTTTAAAGTAAATCTCTGTCATTGACCTCCAGGTGCTCCAGGGTCCCACATAGCAACAGCGTCTACACAGAGCAGCTCTGACTCTAGCTAGGGGAAGCTGGAAAATCCTTTTCCTATGAAATTCAGAAACGGAGAATGCATTCAAAAAAGCCTTTGTGTGCGTGCGCTAAGGTCCCCACAGGAAGATGTAATGTATAGAATAGGATAGGAAAGGAAAATAAAGTCTGTTAGTAACTACTTCTGCAGAGGATGCATCACCTCCACTTGCATCACAGCAACTAGTTCCTTACCCCGCAAGCAGAAAGGACTGAATAACTCTCACAGAGAGCCATACAGCAATGCTTATTTCCTGGAGACATGCCTTCAATTTCACATTAGAATTTGTAATAGTTTAGCAGGATTGGAGCCATAATGCCTTGCCATAGTATTTCTAGTAGCTCTGCTACCAGAACTGAAGAAAAGGCACAGGTAGCAGATGTGACTGTATCATACTGAACATCACAGCCCAGGAAAACACACAAGTCCACACAACTAACCCTAGAAAGCTGTTACATATTAGATAAAGGTATCCTGTGTATCTCTAATGAAGATATGCTACCTAATCTGACAAGGTCATGACAAAACACAAACAATATCTCACCATGTGATTTAGGAGTAAGTCCCTTTCAGCAACCTGAAACATCAGCAAAACAGACTGTTAATATTGTTTCAATTTATTTGCAAGAGGAAATTTGGTACGGGAACAGTCTGCAGAAAATGCAGCACAGTGAAGAACAGAGCTGGCCAAGGGCAGTATGTTGCTTGTTAGCACTGGGGCACAATGGGGCACGCCACGTGAACTGTGCTCACTACACCACTTATGCACAAGTTCTCAACACATACTTTTAACAGCGCTCCCAGGAAGCGCCTGTTTTTTCCTCCTGCAGTTGAAGACACCATGAGCTTTATATCATAACATGAGCAAGTGTGACCTACACCAGGTGTCTATAGTACAAGAAATCTATTCTACTGAGTACAATACTAACGCTGTTTAAATGAAATACTAAGCTTTTAATGAGCTGACTCTTATGCTCCCTTCTAGATCTTAATAGCCAGAAAGGACCCATAAACACTAGGGAAGGTAAAAGTGCAAGCAGACTGAAATTCATAGCCACATGAACATAAACTCAAAAACAGAGGTCAAAGTACAGCAGCTCTCTGCTACAATCTACAGATACTGTGTATGCCTCAATAAAAAGACTACACACAGATTATAATGGTGAGAGGACCTAAAAATCAAGCTCTTTCTCTTCTTTTCATTTCAAGGCTGTGATTCTGAACTGCACAAAAGTCACAGTGACAAGGAGAAAATGAAAAAAAGAAGTGCCAACAGAGAACTAGAGAAGAATATTTCAAACACGGCAGAGTCTGGGAAGAAGATGTATGATTGATTTCCTGTATAAATAATTTTCCAGATTCCTTTTTTTCACCTCATTAAAAAAGACAAATTTCTGCCTCTAATCCAACACCAGCCTACTCAGAGGCTAAATTACGTATAGGCTCTACATGTTATGCTGACTGACACAAGCATCTTTCACTGCTAGGTGTTGTAGGACAGCAGGTGAGATATTCCTAAAATTCACAGAGTCTTAGATTTATTTCACACCACTGAAAAACTCCCAGGATGCTACTAGTGTCATGTTAGTCTAAATTTGGCACGTATTATATCATTATCAAAGCCCTGTTATTAACTCATTGAAAACGTCTTCCTTGATTTATTTGAGTTTTGGTTCAGGCAACAGTGAGTTTATAGTCTAGATAACTCCCTTGTGCTCCATTAAGACATACACACATTAACGTCAATTCCAGCAGTTGGCAATTGAAGTTGCTAAACAAAAATGTGCAAAAACCTATCTTAAAAGCAACTTCATTGTAAATTCATAAAATCTAGAAGACAGAATAAAGTTTAATGTTTCCTTGCTGTGTAGAAAGTATAGTCTAATTCTGAAAATGGAAAAGTACTAGGGAGAACATTGACCACAACAAAAGTATTGGAAAAGGATAGTTGTTTTGCATAAATAATGTTTCAATCAAAGTCACCTCTCAGGTAGGTTTAGGTAACCTTTGTTCTGATAATCTCTTAGTTTATAATTTCAGTATTATCGTTATAGGCAACACATTAAGAATGACAGAGATCATTGGAAAGAGACTGAGCCTTGTCTTGGGTCTAGGAATTATAACCCATAAGGAAATACTGAGAGAAAAGATTGTCTAGATAAGGGAATAGTGAGGGGCGAGAAACACACAAGAGGGGGCTCCAACGAGAAAGTATTATATATTAGCTTTATTTAAGGCAAAAAGTATTGGGTTTAAAATATGCTAAGAGTGAATCAGTAAGATGTTAAGAAAAGTCTTCTAATGGTAGAGCTCATGAGACACTGAAGTGGGTATGAAATCTGCATTGGGAGACAATTTAAGAACAAGAAGGAAAATCTTGTCTGAGAAATGGCATAATTACTGTTAATGTCACTGGGGCAAGAACACAGATGTTTGTCCCCTCAGTATTCCTTTCAGCTCTTTCTACTGTGATTTTAAATTCAACCTTTTCTATTTTAACAGTACAGGGGTTTTTTTGTTAGAAAATCTGTTCATTTTTACTTTTCTTCCCTTTGAACATTTTTTTGACAAAGAAGAAAATGAAAAGCAGTTTGCCTGTTCAAAGATGAATTATTTGTATCATCATAAATCTACAGTTCCATTGGGTCAAATTTAGAACCAAATTCCTAGTTTAGAAAAAAAATACTGAGTACTATCTTCACATTCCAACTCTCTTTTATTATGGGAATCAATCTTTTTAAATATCCCATTCAAAACAGCCACATAATAGATGAAGCAATAAGCCAGAATAATCATTCAAATAAGATGCCATACCCAAAACACAATGCCAGAAATTTCTCAAAATGGAAATTACCATTCTGAAAGGATTTCTGTTCAAATGAAGGCTTACATTGGTGGCTCTTTTTAAGGATCAAATTAATACTTACTATATATTTACAGACTTTTCCACTTTTCTACCACTTAAATCTCAGTGCATGAGAAATTTCAGGTTTATCTTCTATACAGACAAAAGGATCTTTACAGATCTGCTTCCTGTACTCTATTTTCTCCTGTACTATAAACAACTAACTTCTCCTTGGCCCAAACCTGGGTGTAGGTAATAGTTTTGGATAGATTTCCATAAACTGATGCCCAGGATTTTTGTTTGCCTATTTGTTAGTTTTCTCTCTTATGTAACACTTGCTTTCATTAGTCCACAACCGGTTGAAATAGCAGTATGTAGCCTCCACATGCTCTTAACTTTTCTGTCATTCAAGTGATAAAATACTTGAGTTAGTATTTCTTACTAGGAGACTGACATTTCAGGTTAAGCCCAAAAGAACAGCCAGTAATTTAGTATAAACAATACTGTAGTAATACATTATGTAATCAAATAGTATGTGATTTAAATGATCCTAAAAAATACACTGTGAACCATCTATGGGCTACAAATTCACATTAAATTATGAAAAGTTATAAATTGCAAACATTGAAAAGAAAAGGAACATTATTTCATGAATGATGTATTAACCTAGACACTAGCAAAATTCATAAAGCATAGTTGGGCAAGTACTACTATTCATTTTCACAGATTTCTTGGTATCCAGCATATTCTGTACCTGGACAGAAAATTCAGCCACAGAGCATTGCATGGATCAAGTAACTTTATTGTTTCCACAAATAGAGAAGAAAAAGGAGGGGAAAGAATATGGAAAAACTCTTTAAAAAAAAAATCAAATAACAGGATTCCTTAACTGCAATTCAATAAAAGTAATTTTGCAGCTAAGACAAAGTAATGACCACATTGCTGAGATTTGTAATACACAGCAGGAGCTGGGCCCAAGGGCAGTGCATACTTATTACTGGCAGCGTGTGTGCTTCTTCAATATACATAAAATATTATAAAGCTGACACAGTCAGTAGACAGTCTGCACATTTTGTTGTTACAATAAATCTAATTTCAAGAATGGCTCAGAGTCAGAAGTAAATAAAAAGGAAATAAATAAAATAAGAAAATAAGTAGAGCAGCTAACCTTTCAAGAAAAAGAGGGAAAAGCCAGCATGGCTGTCAACAAAACCAGCTGTATTTTTGCAATATCATCTTCATCTCTGAAGATAATTCCACCTGGCAGAACTCAAGTGTTGAAAAACATCAACATCGGGAAATAAAGGAAGTGAAAGATTAAAATGTTTGTGATCAGCAGCAGCCACAGAAAGCATAACTGAAATGTTATAGGCTTCTACAAAGCTCATCAGAATACGGGCTAGCAACTCCTGCTAATAATGTTTTGAGAGCGGACTCCTCAGCTTTTTGTATGACAAGTGGCAAGCTATTGTTAATAACATTGATACTATAGAGCTTCCTGAAATTAGTTCCTTTAGCCATCCCCACTTAACCAGGATTTAAGACCAAGCTATTTCTTATAAAGATTAACAGATACTGGATCATGTGTTTCCATGAATTGGAATCAAAATTTATGATGCTTTTCATGAGCCCTTTAGCAGCTTGGAGACAAAGGCATGGGATAAGAAATCTGTTTTTTCCAAAGGACCTGAAAGCATTTCAAACTGTGTGTATATGTTTAATATCAGCGAGAATATCATGGTGTTTTTTTTTTTTTTTCTTCCAGATCTTGATGCTTTAAGAGGAAGGGCACATCAACCCTTCATCCTGAAAAACTGATGGTTCATCAGCCTTTCCCCAAGATTACTGGGCAAAGGAACAGTAGGGGATGATCACTTATGAAAAGAATTCTAATACTCACAAGAAAACAATTGGTTCCTAAAGTTGAATAATAAGGATAAAAATGAGTAGGAACTACTTAGAGGTATATAAAGCATCTGAAATAATACCATGGAACAGAATCGTAGCAAGGCTTTAGTTGGCAGAGACCATAAATATCATCCGGTTCCAATCCCATTGCCATGGGCAGGGACACCTCCCACTTACTTGTTCACCATCCTCCCCGGCCTTGAACATTTCAGGAATGGGACACCCACAACTTCTCTGGACAACCTGTTCCAGTACCTCATCCCCCTCATAGTGAAAAATTTCTTCCTAATATCTGGAAAGTAACATTTTGGTCAAGAAACTAAGCTAATAGTGGAAATACTGATGGGCAGATTATTAAGTGGAATTTTGGAAGTTCCCAAAATGTAGCATAAGCGATTCTACAGGCATCCTTTCCCTTTTTACCTTTTATTCCCCTTCTTACACAATTTAACAGTATTTAACTTGTGGTTTAAATCAATTACATCAACAGCAAGAGGAGGGCTAGGCAGAGTCTCCACCCCTTGTTAGATGCTGAGGGCAACTGTGGCCAAGGATCAGGATAAGGCTGAGGTACTTAATGCCTTCTTTGCCTCAGTCTTCAATAGTAAGACTTGTTACTCCCTGGGAACACAGCCCCCTGTGCTGGTAGACAGCAATGGGGAACAGAATAGGCTCTGCATAATCCACGATGAGATAGTTTTGGACCTGCTCCGAAAGCTGGATGCCCACAAGTCCATGGAGCTGGACGGATTGCACCGTGGAGTGCTGAGAGAATTGGTGGATGTGGTTGCCAAGCTACCCTCCATCATTCTTCATCAATCCTGGCTAACTGGGGATGTCCCGGCAGACTGGAGACTAGCAAATGTGGCGCCCATCTTCAAAAAGGGCCAGAAAGATGATCCTGGTAGCTACAGACCTATCAGTCTCACCTCGGTGCCCAGGAAGGTTATGGAACAGATAATCTCAGGAGCCATCATGGACCAGTTAAAGGTCAACCACGGGATCAGGCCCAGTCAGCATGGGTTTACGAATGGTAGATCCTGTCTGACAAACCTGATTTCATTCTATGACAAGGTGACCCGCTTCGTGGATGAGGGTAAGGCTGTCAGTGTGGTCTGCCTGGACTTCGGTAAGGCCTTTGACACTGTCCCCCACCACATTCTCGTGGAGAAGCTGGCTGTCCATGGTTTGGATGGGCGTACGCTCTGCTGGGCGAAAAACTGGCTGGATGGCCAGGCCCAAAGAGTTGCAGTCAAAGGAGTTAAATCCAGTTGGCTGCCAGTAACAAGCAGAGTCCCCCAGGGCTCGGTACTGGGGCCACTTCTATTTAACGTCTTTGCTGATGATCTTAATGGAGGGGATTGAGTGCACCCTCAGTAAGTTTGCAGATGACACCAAGTTGGGAGGGAATGTTGATCTGCCTGAGGGGAGAAGGGGACTACAGAGGGACCTGGATAGACTGGATTGATAGGCCAAGGCAAACTGCATGAGTTTCAATAGGGCCAAGGGTCCTGCATTTTGGTCACAATAACCCCAGGCAATAATAACCCTACAGGCTTGGGGAGGAGTGGCTGGAAAGCTGCCTGATGGAAAGGGACCTTGGTGTACTGATGGACAGTCAGCTGAATATGAGCCAACAAGCATGCCCAGGTGGCCAAGAAGGCCAATGGCATCCTGGCTTGTACCAGGAATGGTGTGGTGAGCAGGACTAGGGAAGTAATCCTGCCCCTGTACTCAGCATTGGTGAGGCCTCAGCTTGAGTACCGTCTTCAGCTTTGGGCACCTCAGTACAGAAAGGACATTGAGGTGCTAAGCAGGTCCAAAGAAAGGCAACAAGGCTTGTGAAGGGCTTGGAGAATATGCCCTATGAAGAGAGACTGAAGGAACTGGGGCTGTTCAGTCTGCAGAAAAGGAGGCTGAGGGGAGACCTTATTGCTCTCTTCCAATACCTGAAAGGTGCTTACAGTGAGAGCGGGGTTGGTCTCTTCTCACTGGTGACAGGACGAGGGGAAATGGCCTCAAGTTGCACTAGGGTAAGTTTAGGTTGGATATCAGGAAACACTTCTTCAGAGAAAGGGTTGTTAAGCACTGGAATGCTTAACCAGGGAGGTGGTTGAGTCACCATCCCTGGATGTGTTTAAAAACTGTTTGGATGTGGTGCTCAGGCACATGATTTAGTGGAGGGTTGTTAGGGTAGTAGGGTTAGGTTGTGGTTGGACTCAATGATCTTTAAGGTCTTTTCCAACCTGAGTGATTCTATGATTCTAATTAATAACAAAGTTTTTTTTTTTCTGATGAAACAAACATTAAAGACTGGAAAATAATAATAATAAAAAGATACAGTGCAATTCAGAATAAATCCCTGATAAAATGCAGTGGACAACATATGTCAACTAGGAGCAATTTATTTTCCCCTGAGAGGATAAATGCATTATCCCATAAAGAAATGACTGAAGATTTAGAGGTCACAGTACATGGTTTATTAAGAGGAAGTTTTAATATGATGTCATATAAGCATATACACATAGCCAGTGTACTGTATTTTCTGGAAAGATCCATTCATTTAGAAGTTGCCCAGGAGATGAGCACATCTTTGTTTTCTCTATCAGGAAGATAGCTTGAATTTCTTATTTCAGTTGTTCATTGGAGAGATTACCTTCTAAACCAAAATACAGAATTGACCAAAATTACACTTGGTGTGAAATTATCATTTAACCATAAAGGACTGCAAGCAAAATTTAAATCAGAAACAAAGTACTGGAAAAAACAAACAAACAAAGAACAACCAACCAACAAACCAACCAAAAAAAAAAAAAAAAAACCATCAGCAAAACACATATGAACACAGGTGAATGAAAAAAAGTTCTTCCAAAAACATCTAGACTGGTGCTAAATGAAGTGCCAAAAAGTGAATGACTGATTCAATGAAGAGTTTGCTATTGACCTCAGTGACAACAAAACTTGACTTCCCTGCTATTCAACTTAACCACATTTTAGGAAAGTACTCTACTGGGGAAAATATTCAGAGGCTACAAAAAGAGATTGATTTCTTTCAATTCATTCCATCTGACTTGGGAAAGACAAATGGCAAAGGTGTTGAATGGACAAATGTAAAAGGAACACACAGACTAATGCAGAGTTACAATTCCTCCCCACACCAGGATATGCTTTTTAGGTTTCTACTGGCCAAGATGAAGGCTATAAGTTGAAATTCAGAAATTACCCACCTATCAGTCATTCCATTTCAGGACTTGGAAAAGAAAGTCACAGCAGGCAGAAGAAAATTACCCGAGGCCTTTTCAAAGCCTAAGTCTAAGGCAGTCTTAATGCAGGCTTAAAAGTGCTTTGAAAATCCCCCCTGATGCAGCAAACATGAATAGGTAGAATGTTTATAGACAGTGACTGCTGGCTGAGGGTAAGGCAAGCAATTGTTCCTCACCTTGTATCTTGCCCTCCAAAACCTGTCATCTCACAGTACTAGAAAGCTCTGAGCTCCATTATGCTTAAATTGCTTTATATTACTACATCCTACTGCTGTTTGAGGTGGTTTGTTAAACTGCTGCCAGGCAGGTCTAAAGGAATAAATGATACATTTTGATACAAGGCTATTTGGCTGAATTGAATGGCTTAAGGAACTAGTAATGAATTTATTTTTTCTCTTCCAGGTCAGTGGTGCAAATCCAGTCCAAGTTGATAGCGCCTAGAAGTTACTGCCACCCAGCAACAGAACCAAATCCATATGAAACTGATTGGCAGTTCTTAGCATCATAGAAACATAAAATCATTAAGGTTGAAAAAGATCTAAGATCATCTAGTCCAACTGTCCACTTACCACCAACGCTGCCCACTAAACCATGATCCTTACTATCACATCTACAAGATTCTTGAACACCACCAGGGATGGTGACACCACCACCTCCCTGGGCAGCCCGTTCCCATGCCTGACCACTCTTTTGGAGAAAAAATTCTTCCTAATATCCAACCTGAACCTCCCCTGACACAACTTGAAGCCATTCCCTCTCATCCTATTGCTAGTTACACGGGAGAAGGGGTTGACTCCCACCTCGATACAACCTCCTTTCAGGGTGTTATAGAGAGCAATAAGGTCTCCCTTGAGCCTCCTCTTCTCCAGACTAAACAATTGCAGTTCCCTCAGCCACCCATAAGACTCGTGCTCCAGACCCTTCACAGCTTTGCTGACCTTCTCTAGACATGCTCCAAGGCCTCAGTGTCATTCTTGTAGTGAACTGAACACAGTACTCAAGATGCAGCCTCACCAGAGCTGAGTGACAACGTTCTCCCTGCTCCTGCTGGCTGCACTATTTCTCATATGAATTCTTAGTATTCTTAGTCCAGCTCCTAATGTCTTGACTGTGAAATTACTATGACTCCTAGCGCAAATTGGCCCCAGTGAAGTTTGATTAGCACTAGCACCCAAGGACAGAGTGGACAAGTGGGGTGGAACACTCTGATTTTTATGTGCCAAGGAGAATTGAGGCACATTTTTCTCATAAAAGGCTTTTTTCATAAAGAAGGTAGTTTTACCAAGACTGGAACTTTTTTGAAGGGAAATAAAAAATTCAACATAAAAATTGAACTTTTTATGGGAAGTGTCAAGCTGAATTATTTTTCTTCTTCTTAAACTGTTTTTCTGCTTTAGGTTTTTAGTTTAAAAAAAGGAAAAGAAATAACACTTTTCAATGAGTGTTGAAGATGACAGCTAGGGTGGGATTTGTTATACCATACTTAGACATCCATAATGTAGGTGTTAACCTCACAGCTAGTCACCCCAGGATTCCTGTATAGTCAATGGAGAGAAATAAGTCCATTTAAGGTGTGATTCATCTGATCTATTTAAAGTATGTACTTTAAGATGAATAATGATCTTAAAATTACTTTCTCCACTCCAATGACTACAGTGTGAACCTAAAGAAACTACCTCAGATGAAGATCTACCTGAGACACCTACTAAATGGTCAAGAAAATAATCTTCCAGTTTTCTAATTCTTTATTACATATCATTGCTTTTCAGCTTTTTAGTACTGGGAACCTGATATTTTCAGTTGAAATAAAGTTACACCTGTATTTTGTTTCAGAATTTCATTTTGAAGAATAAACCTCATTTTCAACCCAGTTCAAAACTGTCCATGGAAAGCTCTATTCCCTAAAAGAAAAAAAGCAATCTCTCTTTGCCCAGCACTCTTAATTTCTGCTGTGAAAACCTCAGTGTATAACACCCAGAGCAGTCAGTCTTATCAAAGCAGTATTCAATATTTTATCTTTAAAAACAAATATCTAGGGAAGATTTTAAAATAGAATATGATTATAATAATATTTCTCTAGAAAAGAAGGAATCTTCCAGATTCCAGCAATTTGCAGTCCGAAGAGTTAATGTGTCATAGGTGCAGACTTTTGCTTCTGTAACACGCAACCAGTGACCTTCTGGAGCCAACTTGCCAGCAACCAGATGCATCTGATGAGAAAGGGTTTTGTGGTCTAAAAATATGGTAAAAAACCACCCGCTTCTACTTGTCTCGAGTCAATACCATCTTCTACTTTAATTTTGTCATTGGTCACAGTAGTAAATGTAATGATGACCCTTCCTTGTGCATCTTCGCAATGCATCCAATGGACAATGCTCCACTGTCCATTCAACAAGAACCACATTGATATGAAGCTAAAGACAGATAAAGTAACATCTTAGTAAGTAAGAAAAACGAAAAGTCATTGTTTCTGCGAATCCTGTGTCTAACAGCTCATAAAGTTACTTTAATTTCCAGGTACTGATATCAACAGAAAAGCTTTGAGGCAGTTCTGTGAGATGAAGAATTCAGGCATTTTGCTCTGTGCTAAAAGCTGCAGTGATGAAAAGGGAGGGAAGGAGACAGTTGAACAGCAGACAAGAGAGATTGGAACTGACTGGGGGAAGCATGCAGTAGGTGGAGACAGCACAAAGAAATTGCTGCTTTAAAGTAGAGCTGAAAAGAAGGGAAGGAGTGGCAAATATCTGAAACAAAGGCACAGAAGATGTAGCAAAAGAAAAGAAGCTGTAGAGACGTTAGTGTTTTGAATAAAATTTATAGATCCAAAATAAGGATCAGTATTTTGTTATTGTTCTCATCACTGTTTCCTACATTTCCAAGCACACATCACACACAGCAGAGAAGATCCATTGTTCCTGCTATTCCCTCAATATTTAATGCATTCCCACTCAGCTTCACAGCTGTTTACAGCACTCCTTCCTCTCTCTTAGCTGATCCTTCCACATATCCAAACCTTTTCATTGCGGATCTTTGGTTGCTTTGGACTCAGTCCAGGCTCAACCACCCATTTGGGAATATAGCTTAATTTGTTTAGCAGAGCTGAGTATATTGATAAGAACAAATTTACATTGATTGCCTCTGAGCATAGACTTTCTCCACCCTTCTGCCTAACAGAGCTGTGAAAGAGGTTTTTGACTTGCCAATAATCTCACAAACAAATTAGCTTGATTTTAACTCCATTAATCAGACTAACCTCTCTTGGATTTTATAGCATTTACACAGGACATGGCTCATTCATTACAGATGTGTGTACACTGTTTTGTGGTTTTTTTTTTTTTTTTAAACTTCAAGGAATGTGTTAGGTGGTTTGCGGTGACATTTTTCTTAATAACTTAGGCAGTACTGAAATGTCTTTCTTCACTGTTCTCTCAGTGGTTGCACGTTATTTACTTAGAGAGCAAGAAACTCTCTCAGGTGGTTTGCAAGTGCAAGAGAAAGTATCTGCTGGAAAGGTTAGATATAAAATTGAGCTGTGCCTTCACTTAGAATGGAATCCCAGACTGATAATGGGGTTTCGTGCATTACATTTCAGCAATAACCTGTTGCCTTCCTCTCCCATCCCTTATCCTTTAATTCTACAGGCAAACATCCCTGACACCCTCCTATCCCTATGTTTTCAATCTCCAAGAAAATAGTTCAGACAGACAGTGTTTTGGTTCTGAGCCATACTGCCATTTTGAGTTCTCTCACTCTTTCCCTTGTCCTGCAGATGCACTAATCTCCCAATCCACTGAGGAGTGACATGAATATTCAAGTATAACAGCAGGATTTTTTGAAGTTTTAGGTTTTATAATATTTGCAATTACTTCCTTTCCTGAAAGCAGATGATACTGGCGCTGACTACCTTTCTAATCTCTCTTTTGTCATTCACATACCAGAATTTTTCAGCTCTTCACTGTCCGTCCAGACACTGGTCTTCACACTGCACAGAAAGGATAAGGGATGCTATATCCCCTAGGAAATGATCCATGCATTAGAAGTGAAGCAAAAGCAGATCAGCACCCTGAACTAGAAGCTGTGACAGGTAACGTGGCAACAGGGTAATTCTGGAACGCAAATAACTTTTCCCATGAATTTATAAACTATTTGTAAAGTACAACTTAAGCCTTTTGGTTAGAAGAAAGTTTAAAAAAAATAGCTCAAAGAGATTGGCATTAGTACAGAGAGCTAAGCAATGATAGCATGATGATATGATGAAGTTCAATTAATTACTAACTTAAGTGTCAAGATATTTTCCAGTAGTACAATAAGCCATAAATAAGCTTTATCATTCCAGTACGTAATCATGTAACTAATGAAAACACTTAAGATGCCTGTGCGGGGAAATGCACAGAGATGAGCAGTGAGAATGTGCAGTCAATGTTGCGTACCTTGACTTAAGCAAGGAGTTTGACACCACCTTCCATAACATCCTTGCTATGGAACTAAGAAAGTGTGCAATAGATGAGTGGATGACGAGGTGGACTGAGAACTGGCTGACTGACAGAGCTCAGAATTGTCATCAGCGGCTGAGAATCTGGTTGGAGGCTTGTAACTAGCAGTGTTCCCCAGGGGTTGGTGCTGGGTCTGGTCTTGTTCAATACCATCAATGACCTGGATGAATGGATAGAGTCCACCCTCAGCAAGTTTGCTGATGATACAAAGCTGGGAGGAGCGGCTCACAAACCAGAAGGCTGTGCTATCATCCAGACCTGGACAGACTGGAGAGTTGGGCAGGTGAGAACCTGATGAGGCTTAACAAGAACAAGTGTAGAGTCTAGCCCCCGGGGAGGAATAACTACAAGCAACACTACAGTTTGGGAGATGATCTACTGGAGAGGAGCTCTGCAGAGAAGGATCTGGGCGCCCTGGTGGACAACAGACTGGCCATGAGCCAGCAGCGTGCCCTTGTGGCCAAGGAAGCCAGTGGTATCTTAGGGTGCATTAAAAAGACAGTGGCCAGCAGGTTGAAGGAGGTGATCCTCCCCCTCTGCTCTGCCCTGGTGAGGCCACGTTTAGAATACTGTGTCCAGTTCTGGGCTCCCCAGTTCAAAAAAAGACAAGAATCTCCTAGAAGGAGTCCAGCAGAGGGCCACAAAGATGATAAAGGGCCTGGAGTATCTCCCATATGAGGAACAGCTGAGTAACCTGGGTCTGTTCAGCCTGGGGAAAAGACGACTGAGGAAGGATCTGATTAATGTTTATAAATATCTAAAAGGAGGTGGGAGGCAAACAGATGAGGCCAGGCTCTTCTCAGTGGTGCACAGCGAGAGGACAAGGAGTAATGGCCTAAAATTTGAACATAGGAAGTTCCATGCAAACATGTCATGTGGAAGAACTTCTTTACATTAAGGGTGACAGAGCGCTGGAACAGGGTGCCCAGAGAGGTTGTGGAGTCTCCTTCTTTGGAGATATTCAAGACCCTTCTGGATGCCTGCCTGTGAGACCTATTGTAGGGTACCTGCTTTGGCAGGGGGGCTGGACTCTATGATCTCGAGTTCCCTTCCAAGCCATGCAATTCCATGATTCTATGAAAGATGGCTCATGCTTGTGCCATTTGCCACACAGATCTGTTGAACAGAAAATAATTTATATCTTGCCAAGACTATTTGTTCAATTAAAAACAAACAACAAAAAACATTCAAAAAACAAGAGTAAAAGAATACAGGAGCAGCAAGAAGACAGTGCTTGGGGTAGCTTACCCAAATGTAACTTCAGTCTTTTAGCACCTCATAAGTTTCGATATTCTGTGCACCCAAATTCCGTGTAAAGCACACTTTCTTCACTCACTTTTGTGACTTTCACTATGATATCAGGGTTTCCTCCTTCCTTTTTTCTCTTTATTCCTCACCCTACCTCTACCTCATCCCTCCATCCCTCTTTCTTTATTTGAAAAAAAAAAAGAAAAGAACAACTGCAGAAGATGAACCTTGAGAATCATACACTTGCTAGATTATACTAGTATAAACCATGCTTACTCTAGCTATGGGTGATGTCCTACCATGAGGCCTTAATGATCCTGATTTCTTACTAGGTACCAGTTCATTTTAGCAACCCAGCTTGAGTGTTCTGTCTGCCTTAGCCACTTCCACCACAGTAGCAAATTTATTCCCATTAATAGCCTTGCAGAGTCAACGCAGTGTTTTCCTATTTGTGAAACTGGGGCTCTTCACATCTGACCTCGAATTGCAAGTGGCTGTTGGAAACCCCAGTCAGCAAACAGAACCCCACAGGTTCTGATCAAATTCAGTTTAGAATTTGGTGAAACCTTTATTCCATCCAGGTTCACTCTGTTGTTATCCAGAGCAATCTCTTTAAAGAGACAGCTTAAGTGGAAATCATTTGAGTAAAATTAGATGTTTCCCATGCAGATGCTTATGCATGAGCTAGCCAGGTGTAATCCTCCTGCAATCAGCCTTGCACCATTTGTTGAGAATTCCCTCCTGAGCTATTCAGCTAAATTGGATCAGATTAACCACATGCACAGAGCAACTAACTCACAAGTGGACATCTATCTTTCCAATATCTAAATATAGAGAAATACAGCACAGTTCATCTTCTCTAGAGAGTGGTTAGACTTACAGTAGCTTTTAATAACCTACTTTATTTTTACAAAATTACCTTAGCAGTCCCTAATAACAGGAGTCCCAAATAGAAGTCAGCACAAGCAATAGCATAGACTGCAACCAGAAGAGCCCCCAAAGCATTCATTCATATGCTGCCTATTGACACGCTCTGAAGCTGGCATTGCCAGATTTTTACAGATATCATCACTCATCAGCTAGATCACAACCACACAGATAATATAGTAGGTTTGTACTGCTATCCTTTTCTTGGGCATATATATCCCCTGCGTAGTTCACAGGGGGAAAAACAAGTATCTTTACCTTCAACAGTCTCAGATGTCTCTCTAATGTAGCTGGTGAGTCACTGCTTGCTACATTTTACATGGAAATACAAAGAGCACAGTAGGCAGGAAATCTTGTGAATCCTCTCTCCACAATTAGGCTTTAAAAGCCACTAGAGTGCTCCTGACTCTTTATTAGCCACCATAGATTCTGGCTGCTTCCCAACATGATGAAACTTACCATCGTCCCTGGGAAACCATCACAGTTCCAAACCTGCAATCTCAGCTTTTAGATAGAGCAGGACTAAGCAAAACAAAAATATCCTGCACAATTAATTAGGAGTTCGGAACACAATATGCACCCAAGAATCAAATAAAAGATGTGCTCATACATCACTTGAAGAAACCATTGATCACCCTGAACAGAAACAATTTCCCTCTCCTGGAACCAGAACTGCCCAGCTGTACACTACTTTGCCTATACTCAGCAGCAACCACTTCTCCTCCAGCTGTGGTAATAAAAGTATGCGTGCAGGATACTAAATGTCCCTGCTAAGTTACCTGATGGGTCCAAAAATTTGAGCAGGATCTTATGAATGTCGCTCCCTATTCAGCTAAATTCATTCCTACAACCTCTTACTTTCTTTAGTCTTTCTCCCAGTTTCTACATACACTTTTTTCTGTAAAGACACACAGATTTGCCTGAATGCAATTGTTCTATGCAAAACATTCCATTATGAGAAACATTTTGAAACAAAAGAAAATGGAAATGTTCATTTTGTCTGAATTGCAATTTCATTTCCAAAGGTCATTTATTCATTTACAAATTCATTCTAACCACACAGCTAATTTCACTTTCATACTCATACCAAATCAAACTACTACCCAGAGTTAAATAAAACCACTTCATTGTGATTTTTGTTATGGGGAAGAACCCACCTTTTTCAGCTCATTATTTCTGCTGTCTCTCTTCTGCTCAGCTTCACAGTAAATAGGAGCCAAGTGCCTTCTCATCCAATACACCGGTTTCCCTTTCTTTACTCTCATAACCCCATGTTTTTCCATTCACTTTCAGTAATCATTACCACAAAACAATCATACGCATTCATGACAAGTTAAACTTGAGATACACAAAGGTTCTATAATGGGCACTGATGATGCACCAGCAAGAGAAGCAGCATACCTCTGCGGGGAGAGTCTGAATACCTCAGTTCTACCCCAATCCTTGGTGCAATTTTAGGTATGGGACACATCACTTTCTGCATTAATGAACTGACATTGCTGGTATTTTATTTTCTTCTTCAAACACTTGGTGATTTTACAATTCAAAGAGCTAAACATAGCAGAAATAGGTAATGATAATATTTTTGCACTGTTGATAAAGAAAAAACTGTGACAATAAAAGTTAAGAGGATAAAAACTACATACAGATAGAACTGATCCTGAGCATTTCAGACAATCGGGATGATCAGCCCTTAAAAGTGTTCTGATATAGTCTTAAAATAAAAATAATATCAACAGACAAAGAAGGTTGGGTAATGGAAGTAATGTAGTATGTGAAGTTCTAAGAACCCATAAAAAGACTCACTTTCTCATGCTTCAAAGGCAGTCAGTAGTGTCCTATAGATCAATCATAGAATCATCAAGGTTGGAAAAGACCCACAGGATCACCCAGTCCAACCATCCACCTATCACCAATAGTTCTCACTAAACCATATCCCTCAACACAACACTGACAACGTCGACAATGTTGGTGACTCCACCACCTCCCTGGGCAGCCCATTCCAGTGCCTGACCACTCTTTCAGAGAAGTAGTATTTCCTAATGTCCAGCCTGAATCTCCCATGGTGCAGCTTGAAGCCATTCCCTCTAGTCCTATTACTAGTAACACGAGAGAAGAGGCTGACCCCCAGCTCACTACAGCTTCTCTCCAGGGAGTTATAGAGAGCAATAAGGTATCCCCTGAGCCTCCTCTTCTCCAGACTCAACAATCCCAGCTCCTTCAGCCGCTCCTCATAAGGCCTGTGCTCCAGATCCCTCACCAGCTTTGCTATCCTTCTTTGAATGCGCTCTAGGGCCTCAGTGTCTTTCTTGCAGTGAGGGGCCCAAAACTGGACACAGTACTCAAGGTGTGGCCTCACCTGTGCTGAATGTTTTTTTAAATGCATTACTAAGCCAGCAAAAGAAGTAGACAGCAGGTTATTGAAAACTAATAGAAAGTTAAATTATTTCAGCTAATAACACCCTGCAGAGGATTGTGAAATTCTCCAGCTATACTTGAAGTCACTGAAGATCAGGGCTTCATGATGGCAGATTAAATTAACTTGGATGAGAAGAAAGTAGTATACACTGACATAGTATGAAAATCAAAGTCACTGACAGTCTGTAAACCCAGCAGCCAGCTACTCTAGGGGAGAAAGAAATGGAGGAGACAGCATATGCAGTCGAGGAGCTAGGTGATGAGCACAGTTAAAGTTGTCAAAATTGGAGATAGCATGAGGCAGATGTCTTCTGCGAGCCTGAAAAGGAGCTGCGTGCTTAGCATATTAAACCACCGAGAGAATAACCAAGAACATTTTTGTCTGCTTTTTTTTTGTTGTTGTTGTTGTTTGTGTTTTTTTTCTTTGTACAGTACAATACACAACTCAAAAGCAGTTTAGAAAGTGCTCCTTTTAGAACAGAAACGATGCTTTACGTGTCATAGTGGTGGGATTAAGGATCTGGCTGGACCCATAGATAATGAAGAACATTTATGATAGAAGTGAGCTGCTTGAAATATTTGTAGGGAGACATACAGGGTAAATTTAAAGTTTTGAAGGTTTAATTTAAAAACAAATTACTCTCTTTATAATATGAGCAGTGGAGAGGCCAAAAACAAAAGAGAAATGGAAAAAAATATGAACATAAACAAGTACAAAGCTATCAGCATACGGAAGAATTGTAAAAGCGCCACTAAGGCAACTAGTATGCTTTTTTTAAAAAATAAATATCAATATCAGATAAGTTACTAACCAATAACTACAGTTGCAGCTAGGTAGTAATCAAACCCTGCATTTTACAATGCCATCTTAACCAACTCATTTCTCATCCAATTCAGAGGGCAAAAATACAATTTTATTCCCTTACACAGGCACTGTAAGCTGTTCTCCACAAGTTTGACTAAACTGCTTGAAAAAATGCTTCCAAAAAATTCCTCTATTACCCCTACCTGTGCCTGCAAAAGCCTATCAGATCTCACATCTATGAATGATTTCTGATATCCAGTCCACACATTTCTTTCCAGAGTAGCTGCCTATCATGCTCCATTCAACTCTTTAGTTTCTTTCTACTAGAGGGTTTAGTTCCTCTTTGACTTAGTTGGAATGCTGACTCACTCTGTAGTTGCTCAGTGAAATTAATGGTGCTCATCACAGAAAGTTACTCTTCAATGTAAATGAGTGGAAAGAGCGAATATGAAAAAAATAACAGCTTTGTGTTAAAACGACTAAAAAAAGATGCTTTGGTACAAAAACACACTAAGATCTGTCACCGTGTCAGGAGTAATTCGGAGAATGTGCCTGTTTCTTTATCTTTTGCATAGCTATGGTTATCCCATTCTAGTATTTGTGTGGGAAGGAGGTATTTATGTAAAATAAAATCAGCCTCGGGCTCCAAAATTCCTCTTCTGGGGATCACACACACTTAATAGGTAAACCAGCAGCATAAGATAATGTAAGCGTATTTTTTTTTTCCTGAATGGAGGTAGCCTGCTGAATAATGTCCTTACATTAAGCATTTAACCATTTGTTTCCTGCCCTATTATAAAACATATTCAGATACATGCTGGCAGAATAAGCTCCTTGAATCACGTAAGGAAAAGCTGCAATGACATTCTCTATTATGCTTCACAGTAGGAGTTTCTCTCGTCTCATTTGTCTCTTTAATTCCTCAAATCAGAAAGAGAAGGAAAAAAGAGATAGAAAAGAAAAAAAAAAAAAAAAAGAAACCTTTTTCACCCCTCAGGTTGATTGAGCTTCTGAGAATGTCAGGTCTGGTCTCTCTCTCTTGCTTTCCTTAGGACTGCCCAGATGGCTCCTTTGAAATGTATGTGTCTAATTTTAAAGCAAGGAAAAGAAGAAAAAAACCTAAATATTCTTAAGCAAGGTGACTTTTTCCTGCAAGCTTTGATGTGTTAAAATTCTATTGCAACGTTTTTCTCTTTCCCTTTTCTTGGCTCAGTCTCACTTTCCTTTTTCCCCTACAGAGATGCACATGCCTTAACTTAAAATTAATGAAGTACAGAAATGTCTCTGATGAATGGAGACTGCTCCGTGGATGGCTGATCTAGAATGCTCTTAGCATGTAAATGACATGTTTGCTTTTCTGCTTTTCTATGGCCAACCTGAGAAAAAAAAAGATATGTTAAGGTATGTAATATCAAATTAATGGGGCAATACACAACGTGGTTTTCAAGTCAAAGGAGCTGCTAATGAAAGTGAAATTATATATGCATTATTATTATTTTCTTCTTGTCATTAGAGAAGAGTGTAGTGGTTTTATTGTGCTTTGAGATTGAGTTCTTGCTAAATATATGCTAATTTATGTATACTGAAGCTTATGATGTATCCAAATGATTCACCAATTCACACTGACTTCAGGGAATCATGCAGACACAGATACATTTCCCAAAGTCCAAATATCTAAATATTTTTTGTTAAAAATCAGTCATTTTGTAATTCTCCAAAGAAGTTATATATTCAGTTTTTGAAGGAATTAAAAATGTTGTCCAAGTTGAAACTCAGATAGATGGAAAAGTAGATATATTGACACATACATAGATAACTAGAACTTTGAAGCAGGATGACAAATACAATATTATTCTCATTGCATATATAAGTTTCTCAGACTAATCACTGTAGTTGTGCTGTATAATAGCTTTCTTCTGTTTAGTACAACAAAACGTGGTATACACAAAGAAAACAATGAAGCATTTTAAAAGTAAAAAGCTATATAGTTAGATTTAAAGAGATGAAATTACCCTAGACAAAGGATACAAATTTCAGGAGAGTTTGAGATAAATTTTTAACATCTTTGACCTTCTTAGCTTACTGCAGAACAGCTGCCAACAGTGCTTGGAAATTGTATGCACAGTGCTTTAGATAATTTATAGTTCAGTTTGTACAGAGCTTTAAAATAAAAACTCAGCCTTCAAAAGCAGGGTCTATTGTGTTGAATAGGTAAAAGCCTAAGAGAGAAATAGGAAATTACACACACGACAGGAAAGTAAACCAGCTCTGCCTGTCTATCATCCAAAGAATAAGATCTTTACAATGAGATCTTTTAAGGCATTCTAAATATTTTACAATGTAAAGTATTTAGCAGAATTGCACAATAAATAAAACAATGCATTTATAGCAAAGAACACCAAGATTGTATCTGTTCTCAGTAAGCATGTCTATTTGAGAGCTTGACCACAGGCAAAGCAGTGTTTCATGCACTGATATGAGTTAGAAGACCAAAAGTTTATGCTGTCAATTGAAATAAAACTCAGTGCTACTAAAGTTTCTCTATTCTATCTAGCAAATTACTTTTCTGAAGCACTCTTCCTTCAAATAAAGGTACGTTAGAAAAGATGATCGTTTTTCTCCATGTTCTTTGAAAGATAAAGTACAAGAAGTCTGGTGGAGGAGATACTGGAACACATCAAATCATATCCACTCTCACCATACAGGTGTAAATGTGTAGTTGAAGCCTGAGTTAAGGTCAAATCAACTGCTGCCTTGCCACTGACTTCAAGAACCTCCTAACCTTGCACTCCTACTTTCTTTCTTTCCTGGAGATGGAAATAAGGGGTTTTTTTTGTTTTTGTTTTCTTTTTTAAAAGATGTAGTAGTTCTTTGAAGCTCTGATGTCTATTTTAAAGCAGCTTTGGAAAGGGTGTAGCTCAGAAGCATTTATCAGCTAAGTATTTTCCATTCATTGTGTTCCATGAATGATTCGTTAAGAGTAAACATAGGGAGGCACAGATATACATCTTGCTGTGAATGACAGTGACATTGGACAGGGAGATCAAAAGACAAGTAATTTTATTTTGGTGGAAAAGATACTCTTTGCTTCTACTTGTTTCATTAACAAATTCACTGAGTGCTGCCTTCAATTGTCTCTGAATAGAAGACATACATCTCAGTATAAACATTTACACTGAACTATAATGTAGTTATCTAGAGAGCAAGCTCTTTTCAATAAACTGATGCTGTGACGAGACTTGGGAGTATTAATAAGCATAATATTACACTGAGGCCGCTTACAAGAATGACCTAATTATGCATTTGTAATTTAAAGTCCCAAGTGCTTTAGTGTACTCATGAGGATAATTGCAGCTGTAGTACAACTGATGTTAAAGAGTGAACATAGTTTCTATTTTTCTGATTTCATTTCTGGTTTTCTTCACCAGAGATTCTCTTTCAGATATCAGCTCTGATTGTCCCAGACCTTGCCACTGTACAGCTATTGCAAACTGAATTTCTCCATTCCAGCTCTCACATTTTGCAAGTAGAGAAAATAACCTGAGAAAAGTTTTGTGTTGGGGAGGGTTGGGGGAAATATCCATAGAGATCAATTGTCACAGCAGGACATATTAAAGAACACAAAAGCTAGCACTGAAGAGGCCTGTAGCTGAGCTGAGATGCAGTAGCATTATAAGGATCAGAGCATTATAAGGATCAGTGCTGAATACAGCACTTGCACAGAGAAACCAAAGTTCTGAGTTCAGTCAGCCTTCTTTAAGTACCAAAACAAGATACAGACTCTCAAGGCCCTCAGAAGTCCTCAGTTTCTACTTTTATGTTGGAGAACATATTTTCCTTTGCTCTCTTCCACCTCTGCATCTCATGGCCCTGGGGCAGTTACCCCACCTGCACACCTACTAGAGACATACTGAAGACTGCAGATGCAACAGACCCTCAGAGCCAGCTGCCAAAGACACCTACAGAGTCCCTTGAAAAAAAGCTTGATCCTTCTTCTTAGAAATGAAAACCTGCATGGTAAGACACTGCTATAAGAAGCCAAACCTACTTCAAAGTATTTTCATAGAATATTAAGGTTGGAAAAGACCTCTAAGAACACCTAGTCCAATCATCCACCTATACTGCCCACGAAGCCATACTCCTTAATACAATATCTCCCCTCTCCTTAAACACCCCCAGGGCCAGTCACTCCAGCACTCCCCTGGGCAGACTGTTCCAAAGCTTGACCGCTCTTTCTGAGAAGAAATTCTTCCTAATATCTAACCTGAAACCATTTTCTTAAACTTAATGTCATTCTTATGCTACTTTTCTACTAACAATAGATATTCGAGCACTGGAGAGAACAATCAGGAAAACAGCTGTGGAACAAGAGATTTTATAGACACAACTCAACTTTGGACAGCATACATTATTTGATGGCAGCTTTTCACGTGTTTGCCTTTCTCTGAGCACACAGAGTTGTACATCTCTTTCAATTAGAAACTGTTCCCATTCACACCAGCAAAATCCCCCAAAACTCAGTGGAAGAGCAGAGACAGAAGATGCTTGGCTAAGATTATTTACTTTTATCATCAAGAACTTGACGAGAGAGAGAATACAGAAAAGTCCTCAGAGATTAAGAATAACAGAAGTGCAGTGTTAACACATTTCATGGCTTATCTTGTAGGTTATGGACTGGTAGCAGTCTGTGAAGCATGGACTTTAGAAAGGGGTCCATAAGATAATTACAGAGAAGGAAAAAAAAACAAAACAAAACAAAACACAAAAGGTGCTCTCACCTACAAGTGAGAAAACATACAAACAAAAAGGAATTACATAAATGGAATAGAGAACAAAGTATAACCTGATTTGAATTTAGTTGTAAATGAGAACCATCATGACAACAGTACAAAAGGCAACTCGTGGTTCTTCCTCAGACAGGCAAAGAATTCATGGAGATCTTTTTAAAGTAAAGTTAGAAATATTACTGT
This sequence comes from Pavo muticus, assembly GCA_016647715.1. Lineage (NCBI taxonomy): Eukaryota > Metazoa > Chordata > Aves > Galliformes > Phasianidae > Pavo > Pavo muticus. Next base: position 91,703 of record JACDJE010000187.1, read on the forward strand.
GTAACCAGGGAGCAACAGAAAGCAACCATAATGCCTTCCACCAGGATAGGAACACACTTGTAAAGCTATTCATCAAGATCTAGTTCAGAAAACAATAAAGGAAAAAAAAAAAAAAAAAACAACTCACCCTTTCCAAACAGTGGTGAGATCTCAAGAAGGGTACAATCACCAAATGTAAATACCACTCCCTCAGCTGCTAACCTTTAAATGAGGGTTAAGGTTTTATAAATTGCCTGCACCTGAGCTCCCTGGGTTAGCCACACCTCCTCACCTGGTGCTCAATCACTGGTTCAGGCCATGACCTAGCTGTTCTAATACAGTAACACATTTGGAAGAATTGGCAGCATCTATCTTCTGTGTGTATTACAGATCAGGACAAAAATATACAGCAAAGGTTGATGCAGAAAAAGCATATGGAGACACAAAGAATATGTTGCCAAAGACAGCACCAAAACCTGTTTGTGACAGGGACAGTTCTGAGAAATCCTACTCTAGAAAACAGGGACAAAATAATGCTGCTGATGTTATTCACACTGCTTCAGTGGCAGAAATGGGATTCACTGGTTTAACTTTGGGGTCGTACCTCTTATTGTGGAAGTGTCTACTGTGCTTTCGTTTGCAAGAACATGAAATGACCCTATATTAAAAAAATAGCAGTTTTAGCCTCTTCTGCAGTGGAGCATATCAAAGCATAATGACTTTCAAGAAAATGTTTTTCATTGAGAAATGCTACTTGTTCGAAGGAAAAGGTCTGTTTGGAAGAACTTTAGATTTTAAAACATGTAGCAAAAACAAACCTGTCAGTTTATGCAAGATCTTGTGAAATACATAACTGAATGTTCCTTGTTGTTTTAACGTTTAGATGATTTCATCATGAAAAGGAGAGAAAAAATGAATACAAGTGTTTGTCCTGATTTTTATGTCACAGACATCTGTTGCATTTATCTTAATTCAGGACAGGAAAATATAGAATGTCTTGAAAATTGCCTTGAACCGGAGAAATCAGAAGCCTCTGAGCTCAGAATTTATCTGCTGTCTCCACATTACAAACACACTTCCAGCTCTGACATTACCACACAAGGTTATTAGCCAGAGGGGAAGAAATTGTGTCAGTCCCCCATTTTGTATCTCTCCCTTAACTTCTCCAAGTCAGAAGCATAACGGTTAAGAAATAAACTTTATCTGGGAATTCGTCAAAATTTCTGAGAACTGCTAATTTGCAGCATGCTATTTAAAGAAAACGTCTGCTCATCAGAGGATAATCTCAGAAATCTGTGGGCTTGCAAAGTGGCAGGTACCCAGCTCTCCCTTGGCTGAATACAGCAGAGCATTACTTTCATACCTACCTCCCACCTACAGGAGCTTTTGCCTGGTTTTCTCTTGTTCAGCTTCTCATTGCAAGCATTTTAGGGTAACCATTTGAACTTCATTGGAAGTTTCTTTATATGTTTAAAATGAGGGATGCAGAGCCAAGCGCTAAGGCTTTCAGTAGAACTGAGGAAGACGATGAGGGGTTGTTCCAGAACCCTATGATCATTATTTCCAGGCTCAAATGTTAGTGCTTTCCAGCAGGACAGCCGTGCCACTCCTCTAGTCATTCCTGCTGCTCTTCCTTGAATATTTCCTGGATTTTCTAAATACCCTTTCCAGATGAGACAACCGGAATGGGACAGTTTTTCAAGATGTGGGAATATGAAGACTGAAGCTGCTAAGTTATTTTATAATCTAGTAAATACTAAGTTAGATTAATGATAACATGTGCGTCAGCACCAGTCAGCATGGCTGTGATCACCTATCTGTGCCCAATGTGCAAAAACTTACTAACGCCTTCAAATGGATGTCCTCAGATGGTTTAGATGGCTCTAGGCAAGCCAAAAGACTGCAGGCTTACTATGTCCATTGCTGGTGCTCCCAGGTGTGTGGTTACCTCTGATCACAAAACATACAGATAGAGGCAGTTCAAGCAGGGTCGTATTTCCACACTTTCCATGGACACTGCCAAACTTGCTGGGCTGTACCTGCAGCTGGTTTCTACTTCAGATTGCCATCTGGTTTTTCAGCTGGTCACCTCGAAATCCATGCTGTTTCACATGGGGTGCTTTGAACAAGCATGGAGAGAGGAAGGGTAACAGAGATGACCTATTCCCAAGGCCCAAGAAATTTCCTCCTAAAAGCAGCTGCAAATCAGACTTCTGTCACCATTTACACCTCAGTCCTGTGCTTTTTATTTCCACTAAGGGCAATCTTTGCAGAAGTGGCAGAAGTGGCAGATGCATGGACCTAGGCTTGTCCAAGCCCTACGGAATTGTGCTGAGATTACCTTCATAAGGAGTGAGTTTTCTAATTCACTGTGAGACACATCCACCTGGAAGCAGGATCTATGAAGATGCGGGCTGACCTATGTTTATTTTTTTTCAGAGCAACCATCAATGGCTTGGTTTTCCATGCCAAGAAATAGCACTTGCTGGGACTGTTCTCCTCTGCCTTGCTGAGAACTTGATATTCCTCTTAGCACCCTCTTAACTGATTGGACTGTGAGCGGAAATATTAAGAGGGAGTTTGGATGAATTGGTGTTTTGCAGTCACCCGTGTCTTTGAGAAGCAGTCAGGATCAACTCTGCAGAGGATGAGGACATCATGACTTTGTGTTTCAGCTGTCTCAGACTTCATCTGCGATAGCCCTGCCTTTCTTCATTCAAAATTAATCATGATCTGTATTATGTTAGGGTTGGCAGCCCACAGGAAAAACACTTCATGTAATGGTTATGTTTGTCTGCTTTGTATTTTTCTCTCAATAAGCTTGGCTAGAATCTCTGCCTCCTAAAGCAGCAGCAGACAGATCTAATCACTGAATTGAGGACAGATGAATAATAACTAATAATAAGCTCTGTAACGCAGCAAGGGGCCTGAAAGTGGAAACTTCATCAGTGGATCTGGAACAGCAAATTTTTTAATGAAAAACTGGTTTGGAATTCATGCTTGTTGGTGGGAGAAGCTGGGCTTTCTAAAAGCATGGGGACTGCAGCTACTTTATTAGTTCAACCTTTTCTTCTCTCCTTTAATTAAAGAAGACATTTGATAACAAAACCTTTTAACATCTCTCCCAATCACCTGTAGGTACAGGGAAGAAAATTAACCTGTGCGTAGTCTTGCTAGCAATCACTTAGGGCTAGCTTTTGCTGCAGTCAGCAAGCAATATGTGTCATAAATTCAGGCAAACTTTTGCTCCGATGATAGTATTTACAGTCACAAAAAAACTGCACAGAAATTAGAAGGGATTGTAGAAGGCTTGCTCCTGTCCAGAAGCTCTCAAAACTTCTGAGAGTAGGTCAGCATAGTGTAAGATGCTAGAAGATAAAGGACTCGAAATATACACTTAGATAAACACTTGTGTGTACATCCAGATGTACATGGATTGTTAACAAACACATGCATAATATACAAAAAAAAAAGGTGCATCAGTGAGGATTCCTGTTGGCATCTACTCTCAAATACTTATTCAACATAGATTTCCTTTGCAAGCCTTTGCACTATTGACCCTGTAGAGTCTGGTTCATTCCAGTACAGCAAGCATCATTTTTGTTTAGTAATAAATCAGGGTAAGAGTTATGAGCTTGATTGCTTTTTACTTTTACATACTAAATTAACTGCTAGGAGTTCAATGCAGTTCTTTTGCTTTATTTTACTTAGAGACTAGAATCAGACTGACTGACCCAATTGTCTATACAACACAGAACTGGCATGTAATAATACTGTTCTTTTCAATTTTTAAGTGTTTGTATGACATTCTAGCTCTGTCAGAAAGACTAATTGCAAATAAAGGCCCAACTGAGCTCTGTGTATATCTACTGAATTTCTTTTGAGCTATCCAAAGGATAAATGAGGTTGTTAATTATGATTATTACTGTCTTATTATTTTCTTTTCATAATATCATCATGATTTTTAAACATAATCTATAGACATTTGTCTGGAATCCTACTAGGTACAACACGAGTACAAAAGGGATAGAAACTCCATTTGTACAGCAAAAAATCAGTTCAGCAAAGCACATAAATCCTTGCAAAGCTCAAGGTACACATTTATATTTTGTCACCTTCTTTGGGACCCTTAGTCTGGGTACTTTGTCTACTCAAGTTCTGACAGACTACATCAGCATCTTCAATACTGTCAGTAACAACAAGGCAGGGAAACATCCTACTTCCCCCCACATATGTGAGACTGCAATTTCTACTGTAATCAAGGAAAACAAATCGAAACAAACCATAACTGCTTTAAGATGGATACTACCATGATATTTGGTCCACGCAGAAACTACACAGGAAAAATCCAGTCATGAAAAGAATGTTACAACAGTTAAATATTTTTCAGATATGACCTTTTCAGGTAAGCATTATGTACATAGTACCCAATCAATGTACAGCAAGTCACATTAAGTAAAGTTAAACAATAACATGATAATCATATTCACAGGCAAGTAATTGGGAACTCCACATATAAGTTTCTCTTATTTTAGGCTTTAAATTATACCAAGTTAAAAAGCACTATCCAATAACATTCCTAACTTGCCCAGCTCCATTTCTATCAGCAACATAATTTGGTACTTCTTCTGGACCAGAGCTTGGTAGAGGGGTGTACCTGTTTTTCAAAGCCACCAGGAGCACATTTGTGACAGCTGGGAATATTTTTCTGTTATTAGAATTTTATATAAATAATGAAACAGTTGAGAAAATAGGCCATAGAAAGTCAAGTGGTTGACTATCACAGTGCAGTAGCAGTCTGACAGAACAGTGGGCAAGAATTATTTTGTAAATGATTCTTCAACTGTGCTCCATAGGCTTGTGCTTGCATGTGAGATAATGCTTCCAATGTTCCACTGCTTGGATGCTTGGCACGCTGATAAAAAAAAATCCTCATCTTCATTTTGGACACATATCTTAGTAGAAGATTTATTAGCAGGGAAAAGAAGTTTAAGAACTTCTAGCACAACTTTAATATGTTTTGTTTTTTCTTTGTAAGTTATTTGAGAATAAGGTGAAACTTGAGATTATTTCACCAAGTCAGAAATTAAAATGGGAGCATAAGCTAAATGCATCGAAGTATTCATAATACATAATTCAAGTATTGGAAAAGTAATATTCCCATCAGTTTCAACAGATGGGTCATGTGCATTTTGATTGCCTTCATCTCTTTTTTTGTTTATCTTTGCTTTTCCTTTTTACATAATTCTGCTTTCATCTCTCATCACTTGATATATAACAGCTTATGACTTTGAAGAAGTAACAATCACCCCCCACTCTACATATCAACAACCTTTGCTCAATGGTTTGATTTAAAATCTAACGATGCAGTCCTCTGATGCAGTTTCTATGTAAAGACTTTTTTTTTTAACCAGCATTCATCTTCTTCAATCAGAAAATAATCATCATATTTCATGGGCACCAATACATATAATCCACACATTCTCAGCTGGGTATTTCATATTCTTTTTGCAAGGCTAAAAGAAATGACTGCAAAAACTCAATTGACAGCTCCATTTTGTCTGGATCACTACGAAACAGAGTCTTTCAGTTCTCAAACATGCCAGAAACAAACATGAATTGTCTGATATTAGATATGAACTGGAAAAGCACTGAGAAAATGGAGATCTGGATCAGCAAGACTTATGAACACAAAAAAAACTCCTTTGTGCTTCAAATGTAATCATACAGATCACACCTAGTTTCTTATTCAGAATGATTTGGCCAATCATTGCCATAATTAAGAAGATGAGAAGAAATAATCAGGCCCAAATCTTCTGCCAAACTGAGGAGTCTGGAAGTTATACAAGAAGCTCACTGTAAGCAGATGTGGGAGTAGTATTCTGTAATGTTTCAGCTTGCTCTCTAATGATTAAAAATAGGCTTAAAGTTTAATGTAAATGATTAAAAATAGGCTTAAAGTTTAATGTACTTTTCAGAATGTGTTAGTGTTCATTGCTATAGCTGTGGCTGCATTTCAAGGTATTATTTCTTAACTTGCACTGCAGTTATGCTTCACCACATCCTGACAAAATATGAAATTCACTTGGGAAATAATTCCAAGGTAACAAGGTCATTTTCTTAAAATCTACCACTTCTAAGACTGGCTTTCAGTTTTCAAGCATTTCTTCTTATAATTGAATAGTCATTTTTCAATGCATAATTTCTCTTTCTCCTCACTCCACCCTCCTTCAACAGTCAACATGAAAAAAAAATCAGAGAATAGATGCTTGTTTGCGTGAATGTATGGTCCTAGTGTGCTCAGCTGGACAGACAGAGAGAAAGGAAAACATTGCTCTTTGTTTATTCCTCATTTTTCAATAAAGCGCTCTTTTCAGATGTGGGAGGTTCCCCCATACAGCCAACCTCCGGAATTATCCACCTCCTGCTCATGTGTTTCTCACTTGGGGATGGTTTCCCAAACAGATCAAAATCTCTTGCTTGCATTGTTACATGTTATGAGTGGCTAGTCTAGTAAATATTCTTTCAGGTTTTCTGTATTACTGTATTTTATTGCTTCCTACCTATAGGTGAAGCAAGTACATTTTGATCACACATACAGAGATTTCAGCAGTGATTGTGCTCCTGGTGCCGCTGCTCTTCCTTTATCATTGCCAACTGGTATTGACATAGAAGTGTGGTGGTAATAATCATCATGTACAACCTGGAACTCAGACCACTCATGTTTGGGGCCCATTAGAGCACCGATTTACAGGATTCTGAAGTCTGGAACAGAGATTGAAGATTCAGGACCCTAGAAATGCCCAGGATTTGGTCAAGCCCTAATAAGTCTGTTCGCATGCCTATCTCCTGACCCATATCAAGGACGATGCACACAGCCCCATGGAAGACAACCAATCTCACTATATCTGGACCTGTTGCTCACTTGTACAAGCTGCCAGTGCAGTGACCAAGTGTGAACACCAGCATCCATTTAGAAATCACCACAAGAGAAGAACAGCTGGTGCTCTAATCTACCCAAATCCACATTTAGGGAAATGCCAGGAGCTCTTGCCTTAAACATGGACACTCATTAAAGCAGTACCCTGCCACATGTGTCCTTGGCTGGGCTCTTTGGCAGCTCTGCAATGACAGCAGGCAGCTGGGCTGTATAATTGGTCCCAGGAGAACATTAATCCTCTCTGTTGAAACAGCTGGATGTGTGGTACCAATGCTGTACTCAGAACAAAAAGGAAAAGAGCAAAAGGTTTGATGTGCTTTGACACAGCAGCATCCTTTTTATGTTCAGAAGGCAACTTGTTGATCAAGAAAGCTACTACAGAGTGACAACTTCTCACTCTTAGTTTTACCTATAATTTATGAATAATGCATGATTTCAAGACATTAAAGAACAGTACTGCTAATTCAAGGAAGGCACATATTTTTCCACAGAGTGCTGCCTGACATCTTGTGTCAAATACCAGTAACCTAATACATACCTGTATAGGATTTTAGGAGTTTAATACTTCTACCACCAGTAAAATATATTAAATAATGCCTGCAGTTATCTACACGAAAGTAAACCAAGTTCTTTCTCCAGGGTAACCTTTATTCACTGAAGCAGACCACTTCTACCTTCTTTCTTCCAGGATACAGGATTGCAAACCTGTATCAGTTCATTGTAGATAAAAGAGCCACTTTCTTCTGAAGCATCACAGATATGCAACAGAGAAGAAGTACTGATCATGATGGACCACTGGTGTCAAACAGGGGATGAAACAAAAAGGCGAGCTTAATTATAGAAGCTTGGGAGCCAACAGATTTGGCATTTCTACTGAAGTATATCTAAACCTCACTCTTCATTTTTTGTGTGACTGTAGAAGGGAATTTTGCTATCAACTCCAGGGCAACAGAAGCAGGCTGCTAATGTCTTTCGACTCAGTTTCCCAGCTTATAAAAATGTTAAGGCCTGTACTTCTTTCATGGGAGCATAAGCACACTAATGCTGGCTGTGCATGTTGAGATCTATGCATTTGATTCCAGAGTGTTATTGAAACTGATTGATGAAGCTCATTACTGGGCTGTAGGCCAGACCAGCATTTAAGTCCCTTCCAAGGCAGCAAATTTTGGCTGTATAATAAACACAACCATGCCTATAAGCAGATCTGTCATAAATACAACACATCTGTGATGACAAAAGCATAAGTTTATAGAGCAAAACAGAAAAAGCAGTGAAGGGACTCCACCCTCACCACAGTTGGTGGTCTTTAAAGGCAAAAATTCCCATCTCGCATGAAAGCAGACTTCTTAATTTCTTTCCCCACTCTTTGCTGTGTTGACCTCTGAAACGTCTAAATTGCAATATATCTGCATGACTGTGCACAAGGGTGTACAACCAAGCCTTGAGGGGAGGCGAGCACTCAGATCATACTGTAATATAAACTGTCCATATGTGCTTCAGCAAATGATCATTTCTTCTTTGTTAGGGTTATTTACATATTCCACTCAGTTGAAAGAAAGATACTACAAATCCTTTCAAGATTCAAAAGAGCTTGAAATAAACAAGGCCAAGATAAAACTTATATTCAAAGATACTGGCAGGAGATTCGAGTAAGGGAAAGGACTGTGCTGGTTCACCCTATCTCCCTTTCCAACACATTTTATTGACTGCATTACTTTTCCCATTTTCCGTATCTTTACCCTTGCATAATGTAGTTTAGAGAGTGGAATCTATTTTATTTCAGCCCTAGGGTCCCACGCTGTCACGTTTCATTACATCAGGTTTTGTAACAATCATATATATTTTTCACCCTAAACTTACACAAACTATTCTCTCTTGCTATTTACATTTTAATACACACTTCAGTATCTGTAAATTTCTTTCAGCTTACTAGTGTCTGAGCTTATGTAGAACCTACAAAAATTGCTGCTCTGCTGTGAAAGACTCAATAGCACAAGTATATACCTACAATAACTGTGACCTTGTTCCAGAGCTAACACAATACAGGAATGTGACCTTTATTTATGCTGCCGCAGAGGCCCTCCTGCTGATGAAGTTTCAGTAGTTCTGAGCACAAAGAATAGCTGAGTTTTTCTACTACTACGTGACCCAGACCTTGGCTATAAGAAATGTGCTATGTGCCAAAAGGTCATGCTCTGATATAAGAGCCCTGAGGACTACTTTTCCCATTCAAGCTCTACCTACACATCACTAAAGGCATCTGTCTCTGGGTGCTATCTTGAGCAGCTGGGCAAAGTACCGCAGAGTGGCTCACATCCAGACTGCACAGCACTGCCAACTTCTGGAGGAACCAGAGCTTATTTTATCACCTACTACTAGTCCCATATATTCCTGGGTCCTCTATAACACATACTTGGAATAATGTGAGATTTCTCAATCCAAGTGCCTGAAATACCATGGTGCAACAAATGTGGCTTTTTTTTTTTTTTTATGCCATGATGACAAATGTGTAATGGCACAAGGGGCAGTGTGGAAAAGGGGGGAGTACAGAGCCTGCTGATGTAATGCTGAAAGGCATCTTGATTTTGTAGGGAAAGGTGGAAATCATCAAAACAAAGTTCATAATCAATTTACCTTGTTGCAAGGAAAAGAAAGAAGAAAGGAAACGCAAATAAAAAGCTCAACCACTTAGTGCTGATTGTGCTGCTAAGACTTTTCTCTGTGCTGTTCCATACCTGTCAGCATCCTCTTTAAGTGTAAAGCATAAGAAGAGTACAGCATTTTTTAAGAGCTTCAACTACATTTTATTTTAGCTTTCTGTGGAGGTGCAAAGTTTGCTGGCAATTACTCTCTACCCATATCTTGCAGGGTATGCCAAACCCTCCTCCACACGGGGTGGTATTTCAGCTGTTTTTACTGAAATCAGCACATTTTCTTCAAAGCTGCTGTGGCCTGTAATTGAGATACTTCCTATTTTTTGTATCTTGTTTTTGTTGCTTAAATTGACACAAAGGGCAGAAGTTCAGATCGCTGTAAGAGATACTTTCCAGTTTTTCCACATATAGTCCATAGTCATCACTCTTTTCTCAGCATGTGCAGCACTACGCATCCATCTATCTATTCATACTATTCCCTTAGCTATCTATCTGTCCATCCATCTATCCCATACATATCTACTATCTATATTCACTCATTTGTTCATGCAGTTAAACAGGCATTCATCACAAGAAATCAAAGTGCCCTCCAATGCTAAAATCTGCAACCACATTTTCTGTTTTATATTCACTACTATAGAAAGCTGAAAATATTGGGGCAATTTGGCTGAGATCTATCAGGTAAAATTTCATGACCTAAGAAACATAAACCCTGATGGATAGTCAACAGTGTGAAAAATCAGTCCCAGGCTGCTCTCTCCTCTCTATTTCCATTGGGCTGCCTCAGCTTTGTTGAATTCATTCTTGATATTACTTTTCCAGCTGAGGTGTCACAGGTCTTTTAGGGAATCAGTGATGTGAAAAGGAATGAAAACAAAGACACTGGACATACAGCTAAGGAGCATACAAATCTCTGCTTAAGGGTAGCTAGCTAGGATCCAATGGCAATCACTGTTTCAAAGAAATGTATTGGTGACTGGCAGTATACTAACATCATGCTCAGACAGGTTGTGGAAAAGAAACTTACAAAGCAAAGCTCTATTAGAGCATGAAGATCACCAGACCAGTATAGAGCTAACAAATTCTAATGAAGGACCTAAAATGAGAACATTGCAGCAAGTGCTCACAGATGCAGTGCCTAAACCTAAAAGAAACTGAAAGCTTCATGCTGCTCCAGAATTATTATTTTATAATTGAGAATCATTTCCCCCAATTTGAATCAATCTTTTCCTAGATCAAAAGCAAATTATAAAATTCCCAGAACCATTCATCAATCTCTGTTGTACTGTCTGTTGCCTACCTGCTGTCAGTTTCCTTCAACAAATTTTTAAAAAATTACATATATGTATTCACAAAATCCAGTTTTCAATCAAATGTATGGGATGAGAGGGAAGAGATTTAAAATTACAACATCAGAAATAGTTCATAGGTTTTGCAGAAGTAGTAAGAGGTCCTAAGTTAAACCTAGCTCTCAGTCATGACAATCATGCTCATGATACACTGCAGTGAAGTACACTATCATAGATGGACGTCCTTACTATTGGAAAAACAAACTTGAATCTAAAATTCAAATATAGATGCAAATGTATATCTTGGACATTTTACTAGCCAAGAGGAGAAACAAGAATGGTAGTCCAACAGAAACCCTTCCTTCCTCCTTCATCTACTTAGTTTGTCTATCATTAACTATCTCTTAGTGAAATTTCCATAAATCCTATCTAATGCTTCTCAAAGGCACCTCCTCCTGAACTCTTTTATTTACAGCTGATCTTTCTTCCCATACCCCAGTGCAGAATATTCTTCATATCAGCATGATTGCTGCAGTCTATGCAAATGTCCTTTTGTTCAAGAATGACAGACCATCAGAATGTTCCATTATTTCTGGAAACAGTAGCAACATCTGGAGACAAAGATTACTACAGGGAATTAATTGTCCAAGAGGGAAAAATGCATTTGTTGAATACTAACGTTGACAATACGTAGAATGTATCAGGGAAGAAATCATCAGCCAGTATAAGCTCATGCCTGAGCATACAGTCAGATATAGGAACACAGATGTTTAATCCATTGACTGAGATAGTTATTCAAATGACCTTGTTCCTGCCAGTTTTCAAGGCTATGTTTATAAAGATGTGAAGAATGCCACATTGACATCTCCAAAAATTTCTTCTGAGACTATAGACATACATTTCTCCAAAGAAATATTTTGACATAATGGTTTTAAATATTTCTCATTTTGCAGATGGGACAAATTTCCTCCTATTTATAAACACACGTGCTCTGTAGTCAGAAAGGCCCATTATGATGAACCAATAAAAAAATTTACCCTCAGAGGCGAACTTTTTTCCAGACTGGACTAAAGGGTATCCAAACATAACGTTTTGTCTGAAAGAATTCAGGCAATGGCATATCTATAACCTCCCCCATGGAAATTCTTCCAAAGTTTAATTACCCTTAGTGTTCAAAAAATGTGTTTTATTTTATGCTTGAAGTTTTCAAGACTTCTAGCAAATTGGCTTTCATTATATCTCTGTCTGGAAGACTGCACATCTTCTCATTATCATAGCTTTCCATGTCTAAGAACCTCTAAAAAATTGATATGGTAATCCCTCACTGTTTTCTTTGGTAAACTGAACAGATTAAACTTCTTGAAAATCAGATGGGAAGACTATTTCTGGTCCTACTTTTTTTTTTTTTAATTTATTAATTTTTAATTTTTATTTTATTTATTTATTTATTTTGCTTTTCTTTAGTTTCCTTTTAAATACGCCTACGCTTCTCTTGAAATGTGGGCCCCAGACTTAGATGCACTATTTTAACAACAGTCTTAAAATTTTTGAGCAAGGGACAAGACTGTTTCTTGTTCAATACTTACCCTTTTCAATACAGAGCCAATGAATGCATCATTCATTCTAGAATAGCACTGCATGAAATGCTTATCCACTAGAACACACCTATTACTACTACACTATCTTTCTAATCCAATGTTTTCTAAGACTTTTTTCCATCTTCTAGCAACAGCTGACATTTCACGTACACATTTTTATTTTTTCAGGTTTGGTCAGTCTCTATCTCACTTTTCTACATTGTGTGCTTTTGAGCAACTCAGATCAACAAGTAACCACACCACTATAACGGTGGTGTTAACTCTGCATTTCAAAGAATAAATAATCTTATTTTAATTTAGAGATTGCTCAACACCAGATATCCCTTTAGGGCACACAAAAGATTTCAAGGACTCAACGTCAGGCATTCCAAGGTGCTAGTGACCTTCTCCTATGAGAGCGTAAATGCTACAAGGAACGCTACATGGGGAGCTGCAGGTAGGAGCTACCAGCTGACAAATGTTCGTTTTGGTAGAACTTGCTTGCCTAAACATGGCTGTGCAGTGCTGTTCAGATTTCTAGGAAACATCCCGCAAAGACCCCAGCTGCTCTTCTGGAAAGGTTTGACTTTCTTGTACATCCTGTGTCGTATTTACCAATCCTAGACAGCTGAATCCAATTTCTTAGGGTATTTTTTTTTAATTACTTTTCTTATTAAATGAATTAAATCTCTCACCGTCTGTGTCATAATGGAGTAGTTCAGAGAAGTTACAAAATTTAACGGCATCCCTAGACTTTTGACATTCTGCAGGCTCTATGTCACTGGCAAATGAACAAAGCCGCACCTATAAATAATCTTACTAGGAAATATTTCGGCTGCTGATGTTCCCTATCAACTTCTGGCTTTTCAGTTCGAGTAGATAGAGAATTTCAATCCACTTTAAATGTGTCTTGCTCATTTCACATATATATATATATATATATATATATACATACACACACACACTCACACAGTACATACGTATATAGACACGCTGTTCTTTTTTCCTCGTCAACATATCATGTGGTACTTAATCAAATAAATGCCTTGGAGAAACTGAAGAAATCTAATGTTTCAAAGTTATTTTTTAATCAACTTGACTTATAATCTTGGAAAAAAAAAGGAATTATAAGTTTGTTTGACAAGGCCTACTTTCCGTAAAACTAAACCACACTATTAATTTTAAGGCCTCATTAGCAAAGCCCCAAATTAATTGTTTCATTATCTTATCCAACACTCACATCAGCTTAACTAGTCTACTGTTTGCTGGTTTATCTCCTTTTCACTTCTCAACATGCATAAAGTACAGAAATGGCAGCCCTCTACCAAGAGATTTTTGTTGTTGTTGTTTTTAAAGAAATATTATATACTCAAACTGTTTACAAAATTCCATAATTTCTAAAACAGTAAATAAGCTATCTTTTTTTTTTTTTTTTTTTACATGTTTATACGTAAAGGTTTACTTTTAGCATATGCTGTTGAACATTGGCTTTTTTTTTCCTGTGGAAGATAGGCCTTATTGCTATCTGCATTATTATTTAAGCCAGGTAAATCTCCTTGCTTCAATTTAGACCTTCTTAGGTACGAACAAAAATCAGCACTGAGAAAAGTAGATCTACATGTTCATAATAGATACAATTCTGAAGATTCTCAGGTGTAGTCAAGGAACATTGTTGGAGTTCTCTGCTGTCTTTCAAGTTATAACTGCTTCTGAAAACTACTTCAACAGTACCATGAGCAAATATTACGCACCAACATGTGTTGTGCTATCTTATACCTAAACCATAGGACTCCAAAATCAGAATTCTGGATTTTATTCATCTCTCTCCAACTGGTATGGAAAAATCACTGAATCAGGTCATTTAAACTCTTTGTGCTCATTTCCTTTTTTTTATTCCTTTGTCTGTGCATTCAAAGAGTAACCCCTTTGGGACAAGGACCATATTGTGCAATCAGTAGTAACTTCTGAGCTCTATTAAGATTAGGGCCTTAATCTGGTACCATTACACAAATAATTGATAATGCCCATGACTTGACTGAGAGGACTGTCTGACACTACTACAACTCAGAAGAAATCCCTCATCTCACCAGACAGCCCTCAAAACACCACAGCCAGTTGCTTACAGAGAACATGCATTTCAGCTGCTTGTTTGAAATTTTATTTAGAATATAAAGCAGAAGTTCTCCTTGCTACCTGCTATTGGTTCTGGACAATGATTTCTGCCTTCTGACAGCAATGTAACTACAAAGTCTTCTATAAAACTCACCCACACCTGTAATTTATTATTTTAATTTTCTCTTCCCCTTTTTCTTGCCTCAACTCATATATAGATTTTTTTCTTCTTTTTTTTTTCAGTGTAAATGGAAAACTAAATGTATTACTTTATGTATAAATTTTATAAGAAAGAAAAATAGCGTATGCAAATTTAAAGTTAACAACTCATGCTTTTTCCCCAACAAATCTTTCTTTGCCCGCATCCCAGCTGCACTTTTCCTTCTCCTCATACTGCTTCTCAGTACTGGGATACACGCTTCACATAGGATATTTTTTAAAAGAGCCTCTGTGCCCAAACATCTCACTCAGCAACAAACCTTCATAAAGGGTTATGTAGGTAGCAGAACTGGTGTGCACATTTAAAAATGATATATACTAGATATGAACATACATAAAAATGAACATGAAGTCTAGAGATGATAGGAGAAACACTATACAGCTACAGTCTCATTTCACAGAACATGCACATGTTCTAGTTAGTATGCTACAAAGGTGACCTCGGACCTAAAACCCTCTCAAAGAGTTGGAATTCATGAAGTTAGCACGAGTTCCTCAGGAGGCAGAACTAATCTTCTCTAAAGTCTTGAAGTTCTTTTCTTCTCAATCTTATCTCTTCTAACCTCTTGGCTTTAGCTATATTTGCCTCAACTTACTACTTAGATAGATCCAGCAGGCCACATGCAAAGATGACATTTTAAGTACAAAGGATACAAGTTGCTCACTGAGAGTCTGTTCAAGTCTAAGAACTGATCTGTACAATAAGAGCTACTGATGTCAATGTGATTCCTTGCATGGTCCAAATATTCACCAATGTTACAACTGCACACTCCAGACAGAGACATCATACTGCACTCTTACTCACATTCAATAATCATGCTCATCCTTATAAATAAAACTATCAGGATCTATATCCCCATAACATCTTAGTCAGCCCCGTCACTGCTTTCGGTCTATCCTGTATTTCATTCTTGAGACTCCTGATTATAGCAACCTTAAGCTCCTCGTTACTTGCTGGTGCACTGTAAGATATATATACATAATACAAAAGCACCATTCTCTACATTTTTACAAAGTCTATCTAGACTACTCCCTTCTGGCCACTACAGCTTTGTCTGTAAAGATGTAGATCAATTGCAATAAAAATACATACCATTAGTCATAAACATATACCTTATCACCTTCACAAGCAGCACATAGCAGTAGCAATACTAACAATCCCAACAACTTCATACTTTTGGAGACCATCACAACTTCATTCTTCATTTTTCTTTGACTCAACAAGGTATAAGGCAAATTATCTTACAACTAAACTAGAGCATCCTCATCTGATCTGTAGTTACCACATGCTCAGAAATAACTACAAACAAACTCATCCCTACTCAGTGAATTATGATTCTCCTTTTCTAAGGTCAGTGACCTCAGCCAGGAAAGGCTAATAGCGAACACCTGAGATAAGGCATACACCAACAAGGAACCCAGAATATAACAAATGGGGAAGAAAAATAAAAACAAAAATGAAAACCCAGATAGCATCCAATCATCAAACCCAATGGATCCTTCTTATCTACTGAATACCCCACTGATTCACATTCATTGCTGTGTCTCAACTAGCCGTCTTAGACAATTTAAGTGTTGTGCAATTGCATGACTTCCTAGCTGAAATTAATAAGTTTGGTTAGATGCTAGGCAAATGTAAGAAGTACTGGCAATGCCATCACAGTCTGAAAACAGACAAGGATTTTCAGTTAACTCCTAAGTGATCTCGCCTTGTATGGGCTTGGACTCAAGTCTCAGAGGCCATGAAGATGCTAATCACTCCATCTCTAAGAGTATCACCCTAAAGCAACGCTGTCCTGCAGCAGACAGTCTGACTTCCACTTAACCTCTTCCTGATATCAGTGGTGGTAATACAGATGAAAGCAAAATCACATGTAGATATTGTATTTCTCCCATCAGTGAATTCATATGTGTTTTCACACTTGATATTAACCAATAACAGAAGAAGAGATACATTTTTTTAGCCTAGTATAGTGTCAAGGACTGTGAAATGATGATTACACCACACAAAGGTGGTGGAGCAAAAACAACCAGAATATTAGGCTTTTTCTCTAGATTGAGGATAGAGAGTAGCTGGCCAATAACTATTATTTTTCAGACAAGGAAAGGAATAGGCAGCCAGGGCAGAGTCCAAGTAGACTGGAAGAATCAATAGCTCTGGTGAACCAAGCATAGATTTTGCAGCAGCCCTGGAAACATATTTCACTTAATGGCACATTCTAGCAAACAAACCTCAACTGGCCCAGTGCCTTGATTTGAGATCACTTCTTGTCTCAGTGTTGATCTTCCCACAGTTTGATTAGAACAAAACTGGATTTCTTCATGTGTTACCATAACTCAGGTTAAAACTACAGGTTTCTAGCTTGTTCTGTCAACTCAATAAGTTCTCAACTTTTCCCTTTAAGGTATCTCAAACACAAAAGAAATAGCATGATACTCTGGGGCACCACCTTGAAGCAGCTTACAAACAATTCAGTGCAGAAGCCTGAGTGCTCTCAAACCCCATTGAGATGACTAAGGACCTAGCACCCCAGAACAGCCAGCTCACATGCACTACAGGCTGGTCATACAAGGACTGTGGCACACAGAACCAGGCAAGAGCTGAGGTCTGCTGGTGATCCCGCAGCAGGGAAGAGTAACAAAACCTCAGCTGTGTCTATTAGGCACACAGAAAAAAAAAGCACTGCACTCAAAAAATAGTGCATAATACTCAAAGTTGTGTGACTTACTAAGCTTTGCAGGGTTCTTTGTAAACCTCAATCAAGAAGTACTACACAAGCAAAGAAAACAATTTATGATTGTTTCCTGCACTGTAGGAGCAATCTTGAGTCAGTCTGCTCAAAAGCATGACACTGTTGAGAAGAATATTCCAACAATGTTGCCCATGAACTTTCTTTTCTCCTATCATTTGCAACCCTACCAGTGCAGAATAACTTGGACAACCTGACAGGAGTGGAAACATAAGTTGAGAATAATTTTCAAAATACCAGCTCAGTCTTCAAACATACACAACATCAATGATTTTACTTACTATAATTGGATGAAAAGTGGGTGATATTTTCATATGAAGGCTGACTTCTCAAACTCAGCTCCAGTCATGCTTACTAATACAATCTCTTTCCCAGGGAGCTGGAAGGAAGCTCGCGGCTGTGCCGGGAGATGTGTGCAGGGACAATCTTGCTTTTCTCATCTTTATTAACACAGTGCCATTTATTAAACCTCTTTCGGATGAAAACAAATAGATCATTCTTATTACAACAATTATACATTCCCTAATGAAGCCACAGAGTGCAGCTGTCAGAAAACCTTTTCTTCGCAAAGCCCATACAACAGCTTTATATTGGAGTTTCTTTTTCTCAGACATTTTTTTTCTTTTTGGAATTTCTCCATTCTAGGTGAGTAGTGCCACATGTATAGCTGATTGTTAGAGCATAAATGACTTTAATTCATATTGCTCCTGACTTTCCGGTCCCTTCCAGAAGAGAATATCCATATACATCCATTTTTCTGCTTTCTGGAGCTCATTTTTGTAAAACTGATGCATCTTAGTAAACCTTTTTCACGTGACAGTCTCACTGAGTTCACTACAAGGAATGCTGATATGAGGAATGTAATCTTATTCATGTGCTCAGGTCTTATTAAAAAGAACTACCTAAGTTACTGGTGCTACAGTGTCCTTTACTCAACAGTGTTGTTCAGGAGGTGGGAAACTATGAGACAGGCATCCAGATACCATATTCTACAGTGTCTCATTTGCCTTGCTTTTGTCACTCTGCAGCCACATAAAAGTGATCAGAATTGCTGCCTGACATTAGGTAAAAGTGTGGGATGGTGTAGCAAACACACCATCTTGGTAGCAATGTTGGTGGGGGGAATAAGCAGATAAAAAGAGAGTTTTGTTTACTCCATCCACTGTGCACCCACCTACATGGAAGTAGGGAAGAAAACAGTCTGCATCCTCCAAATGCTGCTAAACATTGCTTGTTCCACCAGCTACTTGAGTAAGAACAATTTGCTGCACAAGACATAACCACGCCTGTAAGCCTCCAAGCATCCCCAGGGAATGTGCTTCTGTAGATCCCCTCACCTTAGAGTTCTGAACACATGCAAAGAGTGCCACATAGGCACAGCCATGAGAGGTGTGATGTGCGCCTCACTGAAAATGCCATTCTTCTGTCAAAAGCAGTGTGAGCTGAAGGCTTTGTCAAGCTTGAGCTGTTTTGAAAATCTACCCACAAACATTTCAAGTCATTAAATTTGCACAGCTCCAACTGACTTTTCATAATACAGTTGTTCTTTTTCTTGTTGGCCTCTAGATTAGTTAGATGAATGTTTGGCTCCCTCAGCATTCGGTACCCAATTTCTCTTTTTCAGAAAAATGAAGGTGGCTGACTTTTGTAAGAGATGCTTTGTAATTCTTCATCATCTAACTATTAGACAGTGACTCTAATTTTCTCCGTATTTTCTATTTCCTTTTGATTAATCCTGACATCTCCACTAAATATCATGGAATCATTCACATAATGACATTGCTTCCATTTTGTCTTTCCTCTCTCTACATGTGCTTCTCCCCCCAAGACAAGCCTTTATGTCACAGCAGGATCAAAAGACCTGCAGCTAACAACAAAAAAATAACAATAAAAAAAAGAGTATGAATCTCAGTGACTCAAAAGATTTGCAGGGCTCAAGACAAAGGCCATACAAATTTAAATCTGCTTTCAAGCAAAGCACCTGATCACTTTGTTCCTTTGCCTTGCTACTGATCCCAAATAACACAAAATCCTCCCATTTAAAATTTTCCAGGAAACAAAGCATATTTTGCTATCATTTTTTTCAGTAACAACGTGCCTTTGCAAGACTGTGAAAAGACTGCTGCTCTGTCATGAGCAGAGCATAACAGGCAGAAATAAATCAGATGATTACTCAGAATTCTCATCATTTTGGTTTTCTTTATGCTCATATATTTTGGCAATTAAGCCAAAGAGTGACATCAGCTTGTTTCTGAAATATCTCATTTTTATTTAAACCTAAAAGACTATCCTGAACTAAAATGTGTCTACTCTCCAACCCACTTTATAATCTTTGCATTTATTTGTTCCTAAAATATATCAATATATATCTCAACACTTAATTTTAAAGCTATATTTTAAAGTTATGTAATTGTATATGATTGTAAATATGCATTAATTGATAATACATTAATGATCCTATTTTGAATACAGTTAGACCTTTGTTGGAGCTTCTTAGCATTCATACACTTCTTCCACTGTTATGTTACATGCCACCAGGGCCCATGGTCAAAGTTAAGCATTAGGGAAGAAACTTGCCTGTGCAGAAGCCCTGCATTACCAAGTCCTCAGTTGTCTCACACTGTTTGTAGAGGAATAGCGTGTTACTTATGAGTTACCGAGCCCAAAAGGGAGGATGCTTTACTGTTCATAAGTCACACTGAAGATAAGTTTAAAACAAGTCACATGCAAAAATAAAACCAAGTTTACAGACACACTGTTATACATCTCAAATCTACAGAGGTCTTCCACTCAGATTAATTCCCTCTTTTGTTTCTGAATGTCCTTGACAGGAAACTTAATCATGAACTATTTTATATTATGATTAGACAGATCCTTCAGAACACCACTGATCCCACTGACGCAACCTCCTCCCTTTACCCAGCCACATGCAAAACTTTGATGGATTCAGGCAAAAAGCAGACCTATAAAATAAATCAGTGGTCACTATCCATCTGAAGCTGTTCCCTACTCTTATCACCATGGAGCCACACAGTGATGACTGAGGCACAAGAGAAAAGGTGAGAACGGCATCCAACACTGGCAGTGAAGATGAGTATGAAGACAAGGATGAAACTTTTGGAGCAGGGCTAGATTAACATGGTCAAGTAACTACTGCTTTATCTTCCTTTCAAGTACTGATTATCTTGGATTCCTCTAGGACTCCAACAAGCTGTGAGCCTCTTGTGATGTTATTTTATTTCCAGCCCTGGAGAGTATGTATAAATCTGATGGTGAAGTGTCAGTCCTTTGCGAAATCAGAGCATGACAGACTTTATTTACAGTCTATATGAACATTAAATTAATAAATTCAACCCGTGTTCATAGCACACGATGTTAATTTGAAAATGAAAAATATCATTGCAAACTGAAAAGTCAAAACGTGTTTTTTAAAATGTGGAAATAAACCAAGTTGGCATTTATAAGTGAAAATAATTAAGTTGTAAAAAGGACTAAGGGAAACATTCTTGCTTTATTTTAAATGGACTCTAATTTTTTTAATGATGCTTGAATCTTACCAGTCAGAGCCAAATACATGTTTTCAGCTTCTCCAAATGAATTTTGCCAAGTTACTATTTACCAAAAACAAGTTTGAAAATGTGAAGTATTTACCTTTTCATCTACCAAGCTAATGTCTTTTTCCTTTTTCTGATCCAGCAACAAGTAAGAGATGGGGTATGAAGTGCCTCACATTGCTTGACACCACTCTGTCCCAGATAATTGCTATTACCTTGACATCAGCTTTTGTCCAGCTGTCTCTGAGCTGCTCTGGAGATCTTTAATCAAGGCACACAATAACTCTGCAAGATGAGTAAATAATACTGTCATTTTGATATGAAGTGAGACAAGCCAAAAAAAAGTCAAAGACATGTCTAATATTAAACAAAGAAACAACCACCACCTGTGAGAACCATGGGCAGGACTGAAAGAATCAGATTCATGAGCTTCATGTATTAACACCAGAAGGAGCTGAAAGTCTGTATGAAAATGCTGGCACGCATTAGGCTAATCAGCTCTACAAATCCTTTTCTAGCAGCATCTTTCTCTGATTGTTCCAGTTTTCTCTTTGTCTAGTACACTTGTAAGAGGCCTCCAGGCACAATTAGCAACAGTTTGGCCTTTTACTACAAAACTGTGGAAAATATTTTTTTATTAATTGCAGATATTACCATCTTCACACTCGCATTCAGGTGATGAAAGCAACATTATCCCTCTTTACCAGGCATTCAGTAAGAGGAATTGAAGTGGTGCTTTTTATAGCAAGTCTGGTGCTCTCTGCATTGCTCTAAAGCAGCACCTGAGTCATTTTGCTTTTGCAAGGACTTATAGCTATTGGCAGCTGCTAAGCTCTACATAGAGCCAATTTCAGCCATGGGAAGGTCATTTTAGGAACTCTGAAGTTAAGGTGCTTATCTGAACATACATATTTCTCACTGCATTTCCACAGACTTTGGATTCTCTGGGGATGTTCTTTGTGGAGGACAGGCTTCACAGCTGAAAAAAAGTCTTAACAGTGAGTGGAAAATACAGACAAATAAATAAGGGATAATCTCCTAAAAGAGTAACATTAGAATGTGATGAGTGGGATGCAGGTTCAAGCCAACAGCTGGGCTGGTAAGAGATGTGTGTTTGCCTATCTGCAATTACATGCACCCAAGTTGCTGCTGACTACTGTATGTACAAACCCAGTAAGCATCGTCTAAGTGCTCATGGCTGCTTTGGTTTATTAAAGTTGCTCCTCCACCAAAGTTCAGTGACCACGAGTTCCCAGTAGAAGCAAGGCCCAGACAATAAATAAAAATGCTTTATATTTGTATTCATATATCATCACTGTCATTCATTGCACAGCATTCTTGAAGTGCATTATTGACATTATCAAACAAAACCTACACTTTCTGTAAACGTTATGTCATTACCAGCATTTCAATAGAGCTGTGGGAAAACAATTATGGGCTTTGGCTAGCTGTGAATATCCTTAATTGGATCTGTAGTTTTATTCCTTTGGTAACAGACAAAAAAGCAAAGTTGTGGGAACAGAAATGTAACTGTGATGCATCTAAGAGTCACTACGAGGATTCATTTTATATGCCCATTAGGAAAGCAAGCTGTGAAGAAGTGAAGAGCTGTGAAGCTCTTGTCTTTTGGGACAAGAATAGAAGAATGTGCTTCTCTTAAATTAACAAGAAAAAGTAGGTTTACAACAAATATCAAGGAAGCGTCTAGTCCAATCTTTTGTTATGATGTAGCACTAAGAGTGCTCTCTGCTAACTAAGATCTAAAACCGGGTATCCACATCTGTATTGCCCTGAACTCTTACAGGTATATTCCACTCACAACCCACCTATATGTTTATTTGTCATTCTTTTTATGAAGGTCTCCTGTAATTACCTAAGAGCAGACTAAATGTGCACAGCTGAGAAACTGCACTTGGGAGACCAACCAGAATATAAAACCACATAAACTAGCTCAGAAAAAATGAATGTTGAAAAAAAATAAAAAGAGTTATTGCAAAAGTAATTAGCTGAAACAAACAAGGTGCAAAAGAAAACAGACTTAAATGAGCTGTAGCCATAATAGAACATGCAGAGCTGGAATTGCTGAAATGTGCCAAGACTTGTCTGAATAAAGACAGCAATAAGAGGACAAAACCTTTGTGCTTAGCTAATAAATCAAAGGGAAACACAATTCCCAGACACATGCATAAAACACTGTATCTGCTGGAGAAATAATGCCGTATGAGAAATGTGCCACTGAATGTATTAAGCAGAGGGGAGACAATTCTGCAGACAAACAAGTGGCAAATAGCCAGTCAGATCCCAATTAGAGATATTGACTTTGGCAAAGTGTGCAACACAAAAAGGAAGGGAGTAAATAAAACAGCACAGCTCTTAGGAAGAAAAACAAGTGTATTACCATCCAGAGATTGTCAGGGAATAGGTGATGGCAAGAGATTGCTTTGGTTTGGGATGTCACTATTAGATCTATGACCAGAGACCCAGCTGCGTGATGTTAAGGCACAGAAAGCAGGCATATTATTCTTTGATTATTATAAAGCCCAAAGGGAGAAATTTAATCATGAGAAGGATTTCCATGATCTGCAGATGGACATCATACATCTGAATACACTCTTTGCTCAGACAAAAAAGAGCAAATGCCCAAGCTTTCACAATTTAACTGACAGACAGAATGTTTTGGACAGTTTGAAGCAGAGGGAGAGAGAAAGAGAGCAGTGACAGAGACAATGAGCACAAACTGAAATACAGAAAATTTAATCATCAAAATCCCTTTTTCTTATGGTGAGAACTGGGATAGAGCTATTTTTCTTCTTAGTAGCAGGTATGGTGCTGTATTTTGCATTTAGGATGAGAATAATATTGATATTACAGGGATGTTTTAGGTGTTGCTGGGCAGTGCTTACACTAAGTCAGGGACCTTTCTGCTCCTCATGCTGCCCTGTCAGTGAGTAGGCTGGGGGTGCAAAAAAAACCAGGAAGAGAAACAATCAGGACAGTCAACTCAAACTGTCCAAAGGGATATTCCATGCCATATGGTGTCAAACTCAGCAATAAAACCAGGGAGAGTTGCCCTGGGTGGCTACTGCTGCTTGATGACTGGCTGAGCATCAGTCAGGGATGGTGAGTAACTGCACTGTCCATCACTGGTTTTGATTATTCTTTCTGTTCATTGTTTTTCTTTTTTTTTTTTTCTCCTTTCTCCTTTCTTATTAAACTCTCTGTATCTTAACTCATGAGTGCTTGCACTTTTGTTTTCAGTTTTCTTCCCCGTACCACTGTGAGGGGAAAGGCTGTGTGGTATTTAGCAGCCTGTCAGGTTAAATCACAACAGAGGGTGAACAAGCATTGGCGCAGGTTGCCCTAAAGGTTTCTGGAGTCTCCATCTCCGGAGTGTCTAATTTAGCAACCTGACCGAAAATTTTTGTCTTTTTTTTCCCCCCCAGGAATTTAGTTACCATGAACACTGTGTAAATGTGATCAGAGCTATTCCATTTTGGTAAAAATGCTCTAAATTATGTAAAAAGTAAGGTCCCGGTACTGACACTAATTCGAATGAATAATTGCAGCATAAATTAATGTTCAAGTGTTCAAGAGTAATAAAGATTTCTTCTCTTCCCAAGTGCAATGTAAACCGAGCTTGTACAGTTTAAAGTTAGTGTCTTACTTAGTCCTTGTACAGATGCATTTACAGGTGAATGCATGCAGAATATTCAGTTTTGTCATTTTAAATAAGACATTTCTCATTCTCTCTCCCTTTCTCTTCATCCAGAACCCCTAAGTTATTTTAATTCATGGAGAAGATTTAAACATTGCTGCTTCAGGTCTGCTGGAGCAGTAGTCATTCAGAGCTTTCTATATCCAAATCTGTAACACTCTCATTCATTCAAATTTCTTAAAGGGCAGGAAATGATTTATTAGAGTGAGACAGCTCCTCAGCAATAAAAAGGATGATATCAAGATAAAACGAGAAACCATATTCATCTACTAGAGACAAAACAAAAAGCAGCCAATTGCAAAATAACTACTTAGATCACGGTAAGATATTTTTCTCCTGTAGCATTCAATGTACAGTGCCTTTATTTCCATTTAAAAGGCAGCCAAACAGAAGGGCATACGAAGGTGAAATGGAGAATGCCACAGCAGGCATGAGAAACTGGGAAGAGAATACAGGGTTCAAATCAGTGGCTAATGCTGCCTTTTTCAAGTAGGTTGTCAACTGAGCATCCCTACCATCAACAGTAGAATACCTCTCAGACACGATGTTAGGTAAGGGATGTGCCTTGCAAAGAGCATCTTTTCAGCCTGCGTCAGGCTGCTCTCTACTGAGAGTCCACTTGGGCTGTGGAATTTCAGCATAAAGCTAGTGATACTGCTAAAGTGTTTCTCTCAGTTAAGGATGAGAACAGAATTTCTCATCTGCATGCAAAGAGTTCATTGCATGTGATATACATTAGCTGTGGCATGCAGATCAGTCTAAGAATGATGAGAATATTCATATGTACACATGCAGACATAGTAGCATCTGCATGCAATAATTTTTTTTTATGTGATATTGAAAAAGATTTGTCACTGTAACACTTTTGTATGTGTGTGTATCTTTACACACACATTAATAATAAAAATAGCAGCACTTCACTTGTACAGACAACATGCTTAATACAGCATAAGAAAATGTTCCTGTCCTAGAGAACACAGAAGAACAAGACATATTAGAAGATCAGTACTGGAAGGGTTTATTTTCCCTTTTTCCCCTCATCTTGCTCAACTATTTTTAGAGTCTCTTGCCCTAGGCCTTATCAAAAGAACAGGACTGAAGAACAGTTTTCATAAGCAAAATCTGAAGTTCCAGCATCTAAACAGAGCTAGATGTATTTCACTAAAAATTGCCCCAGCTTCATTCATCAAGGACTTGCTTTCACACACAGCAGCTGGACAAGCACATCATGCATTCTTCTCACTTCAAAAATACCTGGTGTCACAGCTTGGCAGCCAGATAAACCCCTGATCTACTCCCACAGGCAGCTATCTCTTAGACCCATCTTGCTGTTAACGATGACCTTCTCTTAGGCTAAGAAAAAATGAAGAACCCTCTGCAATTTGTTTCCTGCTCCCTAAGGCTGTTTTTCTTCCATTAATGCTTCTGTGTCCTACCTGCAATTAAATCACCCTGCCCTCTAAAGCCACCTTCTAGGGGTGAAATTACTATCAATGGAGCAGCCTTTGTAATCATAAAAGGGCTAGTTATTTAACGTATCTTTATCCAAATCTGTCATGCTCCTCTGGCATTGAGGGGGTCAGGGGTGTACAAGGAGCTGGGATGGATTACAGCCAGGATGGCTGACCTGGCCTAACCAAAGGGATATGCCATACCATACGGCATCATGCTCAGCAATAACACTGGGGTAAAGAAGGAGAGGGGAGAATGTTTAGAGTGATGGCATTTGTCATCCGAAGAAATCATTATACACAAGGAACCCTATTTTCTGGAAGTGACTGAACGTCTTTCTGCCTGTCGATGAGAAGAAGTGAATTAATTCTTTGTTTTGCTTTGCTTAGGCACGTGGCTTTTGCTTTACCTAGTCTTTAAGTCAACCCACTATTTCTCATACTTTTGCCTTTCAAGTTCTCACCCCTATCCCACCCGGGGAGAGTAAGCAAGCGGTTGTGTGGTGTTGAGCTGACTGACAGGTTGAGCCACAACAATCACAGACTCTCCATGGCTCACTTTGGGACTTTGTTTTTTCTGACAGTTTCTGTAACAGTGGGTTACAGGCAATGAGCCTCCTAGAAGTGTCAGCATGTCATTGTTTATAAGAATTTGCAGACATAAACTCCACCTATCTATCTAACTAAACAGGCCCTCCTCACACAAATACCTAAAAGACTTCCTTGTGGTGGTGTCTTACAATTACAGTTTCCTGGGAAGATAAGTGAGTACTGGGCAATACAGCTGGCTCTTGCAGAGGTCAGAAGCGGACAAGGTAAAGTAAGGCAGTCACACGAGATCACAAAGGAAATCTTTTGCCAAGCAAAATACAGAGTCAGGTCACCAAGATAACATTACTGTTATCTGCAGATCAATCAAGTAATTGATATTTTCCAATTAAATTTGGCATACATTTATGGATGGAATTCCAAAGTATACAAGAGTTTTCAGTAGAACACATTTTCCATTTATGTAAGTTCAGTGAACTTTAAAACTACATGGCAACTTGCAGATGGTGAAGTTAAAAGAAAAGCTAATAAATATAACCTAAATGTTTATTTTGCTGACTTAAAAGCAAGTTTGAGTAGTTCTGTTGACAATCACATAGTGGGACTGATGATGCTGCCAAATGAATTTGACAGTAATGCTTTTGTGATGTAGAAGGCAGAGAGGAGCCAGATTTTGGTTTAATTTTTGTGTAAACAGATACCAACTGACCTGAGACAAAAAGAACAAAATAGAAAAAAAAGGTAGATTCAAATGTAGGAAGCTGTGGTAAGCCATAACGCTCCCAAAAGCTTTAAAACAGGGAGCACAGAAGTTTCTTTCCCAACTGCAGTTGGCTATCTGACAGAGTACCAAAGTCCTGTTTTGTTACTTTTGATTTTCAGCTTGTAAATCAACAACTAGCTGTGGTCTTAAGAAGAAGGAGAGGCCAGGAAGACTAGTGACAAGGGTTTTGAAAGGAAACCTACATGTGTGGCTGTAAAGGATCAGGGACTGAGGTAAAATGAGATGAGAATGATCCCAAAGAGCTGACATGCAGAGGGAGAAAGTTTTTAGCTGGACAGCAAAAGAAGAGAACTGAAGACAAATTCAGCAGATGTGAGGAGAGAGTAAAAGGGCTGAATTAACTGAGACCAGCATAGCTGAAAAGGTCATCATACAAACAGAGCAGAGATTTTATAACCAGATTTGCAAAGAAGCAAAAAAGTGTTAAGAACAGAAGTAGAGTAAAGCTTCATGAGCTGTAAATCAGGTTTTGTCCTGAATTAGTAACTTTGTTAGGAAAGACTTAGGGCCTTAGGTTGTCTCAAACTGGATGAGCAGCCAAGTTTTTTTTGCCATGTAGATAACTGTGTGCTGACATTCTTGCTGCCTGAAATGATGTGTAGTCCTCCAGTCATATGCATATAGAAGTTTTGTATGCAAACTAGATTGAACTATCAAACCCCTAACGCTTTATACAATTGTGACTTGTCATTTCTCTGCACATTTTAGACTTCCTTTTTTTTCTTTTTGAAGTATTGTAGAAAATCATTTTGTGATTTCTATTTCAAAGTTCACCTTGTTAAAAGGCTGCATTGATCCCCCCAGAGAGAGAAAGAGCAGATTGAACAAGAGCACACAGAAAAGAGAAAATTAAATACAAATGCAGCCCTCAACACTGCTTGGAGACATGCAAACTATCACACTGACATTTCTGACATGCTTGTGAGGACATTTAACTTTTTCTTCTTTCAGAAGTTGTCATCATAGTGAAAATACTTTTTTGCTTTTATTAAACTCCCCAGGTCTCGTTCTTGTACTGAGGTCAATGACAGCTTGGCATACCCTGCTGGAAGAAGGGTGGAACCGTTCCTCTCCTGTGGCTCTGGAGCAGCAGATACAAAGCCATTAATGGCCGCTGCTCATTTCATCTCAGAGGCTGAAAGGTGGCAAAGTGCTCCCTCTCAGGAATTTCTGTTTGCCTGAGAGCTCTCAAATCACCACTAATAGAAACCCAAAATCTGCATAGATTTCCAAAGGAAAAAAAAAATAGCCTTAATTGCTAGCTCTGCAAAACTGATAGAGGTCTTCAATTCTCATTGATTTGAAGAATTTAGCTTAAATTTCATAACTCAGAATGCTTCCTGGGATTACACATAACATATTTAAGTAGGAGTTGTGAAGAGAGCTAATAATGAAAAGAATTTAAATCTGTCAAGCTTGTGAAGGAGAAATCTTTAACTGCTCTGCAAATGCTGGCAAGCAGACCATCTGTGTGCACTAGTGGAAAAACTGATCCTGATAACACCTGAATAATCTTGATGTCATATTCTGCTGAAACAGGTCAGTGTTGAGGTAAAATGATGTACAGCAATTAGAATTCCAACCTCCCTCCCTCCCTGTGGGAAACAGCTGTCAAAGTTTGGCTTTAGCTTGCATTACTTGGAGCTTTCCCTTCTTTTTTCCAGTTACAAAGTAGCAACTTTCCTTCCTGGACAGTTGATTTTAATTAGGCACAGGATGTTTGTGTGTTTCTTTGAGCAAGATCTCAATGCTGAAAGAACTGGGTTGCTGCACAAGCAGTCCTTGTTTCAGCTTCCCACTAGTCATCCTGCAGTTCAGCTGGGAGATAGGCAGAGCTTTTCCAATCACCAGCAGAGACGTGCACTTCAGAGATGCTCTCTTGTGTTGCTTTTCTTTCTCCTTTCTTCACCCAGAAATAAAGTGTACACTTGGCAAATATGGATTACTGACCTGAGTCAGGTGACAGCAGTTTTAATTAACCCTTGTTATATTGACTATGTTAGAAGATCAGGGAGAGAAAATTCAGTTCATTCTCACCCATATCTTTTGTGTCACACCTTTACGACAGTAGCAAACAGGATTTGTGCTGAAGAGCAAGTCCTCTGCTGAGCAGAAAAATTCTCTGCAAAGACTCGCAGTGATCTGCATCTCTTCTTAGGAGAATCTCTCACTATCTGTGGATGCAACTGTGAAGATACATTTTGATTTAATTTCCAAGAGTTTGGGATGACTGGGATTAGAAAGCAAGTGAAATTGCACCCCCATAATTCACATGTTAAAATCAATAATGAATATTCTTTTACTCTGCTTTATGGTTGCTATTTTAGAGGATCATGTATGAAACAGGACTCTAGTTCTCAGTCCATTCACTAAAGAAGAGCTGTTTACAGTCTGACATATGGATGCTGGATTTCACAGTTCACTGTCAGTTTTCCCTGCGCATCAATGGTCAAATCACCTAGTTTCTTAACGTCTCAGATCAGTCAATCAAAGATAAATAATGTTCTGCTTTTCCTACAGTACTGCAGTAGCAAAGATACAAGTGACTAAATATACTAACATTCCCTTCATCCTTTGGGTTTTTTCTTCAGTTTGTGACTAATATGTACATAAAGATTCAGAGTTTTTAAAAATACAGAACAATGAAGAGCCCTTTTTGCTGCTCATGCAGTGACTTAAGGAAAATATTGGACTCCAGGGTTGTCAGTCCTGCATGCCCTCCTTCATTATGTGTCTTTTCAGACTTTCCTTCTAAATTCTGATTCTAGTGTCTACCTCAGCATGGTACACTATATTTCAGTCTGTGATTTCACAGACCCAAGAATGTGTAGAAAGAACATAAATTGAGCCTTCTGCCCAGTCTCTTGCTAGGACTATTGTATTTGTGCAGTCTTTATCTGTAAGAGCAATAATGAAGACCCCAAAATTGCAGGATTTTTAAGAGCTGCCTGTTCTGCTCTTCACATGGGCACTGCTGAAATTCACCTCTGTCAGAACCTCTATGCTTCTTGATCTTCAGGCTTCCAAAAATCCCAGAAAAATAGTCATAATTCTCATGTTTTGCCCAAAGCAAACAAAAACAGGAATTAGCTGTGAGCATCCCACAGCTGTTCCCCTGAAGGCATGTTTGGCTCTATCATTCCTCATATTTAGTTAATCGTTATTTTTCCTGAAGTAAGGCCCAGAAATGCCTGTCTAGAGATGAAGACTATTTCATGAGTCCCTTTCATCTTCAGAAGGGAAAAATAATCTAATAAATTTATCTTCACTGAATTTCTTGATTTAATTTCAAGATAGTACTGTGTGAAATTCTCTGATCAGCTGTCCTCAACCTCAGGAAGCTTTAATATATCATACCTCATATCTATACTTTGCCCAGAAATCAAATAACCTTGCTTTCTCCTAAAGACAAAGGTTCAGATGATAACCAGTAAACATAGTGACATGCATTCCTTTTACTCTACAAGCAAACAAACCAACAACTTTTTTTTTTGGTGGTCAGATAATGAGTTAGTCTTTCGTTATGAGCTCATTTGAGATTTCAGTTTGAATGGGAGAATCTGGCATTGAAAAAGTTCCAAAAGTAAACCTCATTTCAATTCCACTCTCCTGCTTCCTATTTTCCCATGATGCACAAATAGTTAAATATTAAAAATTCTGACTTACTCTGTCTCAAGAAGATAAAATGTCGTCAGATTATAAGGCTGAGAACCCAATTCTGTAATGAGCTTTCTCTGTTCCACTTCAAAATACAAAATTAACATACTTGTGCAATAACTTCTAATAAAAAAGAATTAAAATAAAGATTAAAAATATCTAATTTTCTCTGCACTTGATTAGTTTTCAAACAAATCTAAAAAAATATGCTTTTGAGTAGGCTATCAGCAGAAGTTATAAATAAGACCCGGAGAGGGCTGATGCCCTTCCTTTTACCAGCAAAAGTCTGCAACAATTGTCAAATTGTTAAAATTCCCATATGTAACACAGCTCCACATATCTGCTGGTATTTTAAGTGTTTCTTGGACACTGGAATTCCCAAAATCTTCATAACTGATATAACAGCTTAAAACTCAGTGGCAGAGAATAAACCTGAAGAGCAACCTGTATATATACCACTAAACCTATTTATATCTCTCCTAGGCATATGAGTAATCCAGATGAATCAGTGAGATTATGACTACTTTTAAAAGTTAAATGTGTATTAAACTACTAATCTGTTTTCACAGAGATCCCGATTCAGCGAGAACTGCTATGGTTTTCTTGGTTAAAAAAGAACAAGAAAAAACAGAAAACAGGGGAATTCAGAGGAGACATCAGCCAGGAAATCTGTTGCTGCAGCCTTCAGGTAGAACTCAGCAACACAACAGTGATGATGCACTAACCTTCCTGGAAAGATAGCTAGCAATAATACTAAGATAAAAAATAACCCAAACATCTCTCAAACAATGAATTTTCATTTCCTTCTCTGGAGTGAAACAGGAAATTGATTATTAATAATTTTAATTAAAAACATTTATTCAGCATTTTAAAAATTTATGTATTTCATTAATTAAAGGAAAATATTACTTTGACCTTATTTTCATAGAAGGTATATTTCCGAACCTGGGTTTCTGTTGCTATTCAACACATGGTAAAAGTTTAAGATACCATATAAGACCTCTTATGACACATCCATCAACTATTTCATCAAAAAATGTTTTAAAGAGAAACAAACTGTTCTCTATGAACATACCGGATGAAACAAAATACAATGTAAATATATGAATAGTGCATGTGATGTGAATTTATTATATACACCTATATAACCTTTATAATGATAATCAATTGATTTTTCTGATAAAGTCATGCCCTTAGCTGTCTTTATATTCACAATCTCTCTCTACCATGGCAGACAGAAAGTAAAGAACAGGTATTAGTAATCATTTTTTAAAAAGATACGTCTTTGTATCATAGGTCAAACACTTCCTTTATGCTTTCATCCACATTTCCATGTGCCATCATCTATCTTACAGTCCATCTCCAGCACCAATCTCTTCAGTTTGGCTAGCATGGTGCTATTGGACAGTATATAGAAAGCCATGCTCATTGACATACACCTTCAAACTGCATGAACTTCTTTCCCTTCATCCACAACATCAGTCATTTAATCAGAGAAGGCAATCAGGCTCGCTGGACACAATTTGTCCCAGGGAAAACTGTGCTAACTTCCTCCAAATAATCTTCTTGTACTTCCTTTGCTCAGAAACAGCTTCCATCAGGACTATATCAGGTTCTATAGAAGGGAGGCTGACTGGCCCAGAGCCCAGAATGATGTTACTAATTATTTTCAAGATGAGAAAGAAGGATCTCATGTACACTGTTTATAAGATTTTCAAATTTGCATACCAGTGTGTTGTAGTGTCCAGGCAAAATCCCTTAGCCAAAGTAGGAAAACCCGGGGAGAAAGCGATTCCGGCACGGACTCAGAAACACCAATATGGTTAACAAAGCTGAGCCATTTATTGTTCGAACAAAGCAAGTTTTATACACTCGAGTGCTATGTTACTTTCAGGTCGTTGCTAGGCATTGTTATCTTTAGGTCGAAGGCTCCCTTTTTCCCTGGGGCACAACATCACAGGCCAGAATGCAGCTTGTCCAACTCCCTCATTCCTGGCCGACCCAGGGTACAGAGCTTCTTCTTCCCACGGAGCCATACATGCTGTTTTGTTCGCAGCAGTCTAGAGATAAGTAGACACGCCCGCATTCCTGGAGCCAGTCCTCCACACCAGTGGACCTATTTTTGTTTTCCACTAACACAAAATTCGGTGTTACGTTTAAGATAGCAACTATAATACTTTCCTAATATTAGTACTCTTGTTATTGAAACAAACTAAACATTTAGTTAAATTTCTCAAAGAACAAATGTAATTTCTTGTGGCATGTTTATTATTGCTTGGAGCTAAGTAGGAAAAAGAAGCAACTCAATACGGGCCAGTACTGTATAGAAAGTGATATTCTCCAGAACATCAGATTTTTAAAGCATTCCTTGAGCAACAGCACAGTTCACACACTTTATGCCTGGGATACTTCTACAGGCATGACATCCATTGATATGTGTCAAAGGGTTCATACACACTGAAATAGATAATTCAGTAAGGAAGTTTGACAGGAAACATAGCTTGGACATCAGCAGTTCTAATTATTAGCATGCAGCACTGTGGAACCGCCATCCCTTGATAGATTTTAACAAATATAGTTAGTCAAATGCCTCTCTGGAATGGTGGGTACATTTAAATCATAATATTGACCTTGAATTAAGGTTCAGAATTAAATGACCTACTGAATTCCCTCACCAACTGAACCTTGCCTTATC
Organism: Pavo muticus; assembly: GCA_016647715.1. Lineage (NCBI taxonomy): Eukaryota > Metazoa > Chordata > Aves > Galliformes > Phasianidae > Pavo > Pavo muticus. The sequence continues at coordinate 125,628 of JACDJE010000187.1, forward strand.
ATCAGGACTGATACATGAGATTCAGCAAAAAGTAGTAAAATGAAATGAAAGACATGACATCAGATTTACAAAAATTACCCACTTCCATTTCAGTTAGCAAAATAATGCCTTAACGTTGATAAATCATGTGTTTCAGATAAAATATAAAACCTAGTTCCAGGACTCATAAAGTTAGCAATTTCCTAAGAGAAGTGTCATCTTTCAGACGACTGAATCAACTTCTTCCCTTACTGAGTCCGAGTTTCTGTCACTTGCAGTTTGTCATATGCAACTACAGTTGCATATTCTGTTCTTCATCTTTTTCAGTCACAAGCTGTTGGCTCTCTCAAGCAACTCCTGCTTTTCAGAAAGCCACAAGGTAGTTGCTCAATTGACTTTAATTTGGTGGGGATGAAGTGACTCTTGTACACTACTGTTAGAGCTCTTCAGGATGAAAGGAGCTTTGTGAACAAGATAATATTATTCTACAAGCAAAGGAGACAAAGGACCACAGTGCCAGCAGGCAAAGGAATAAGCAGCCTCCAAAATCTGATTAAATTTATGCTCATCATGCATTGAGACATGTACTGAAGGTACAAATCAAGCATGCTCACATCACAGCAAAATGAATTAGCATGAAGTTCTCTAAACACTGTAAAAGTTCAGTTAGGTCTTAGAGCAAGATGTTTTATTTATAGACTGAACTTCACTATAGACCAGTCAGTGTGTGTCAGTGGTATCAGAGGTGGAGTTTGTAACAGTGAAGCGTAGTTCTGAATCTCCTTGGGTTTTAATACTCATTGACTTGGACAGGTAATCAATTGCTGCATCTCTGAAGGCCCATAGGTATTGACTTTGGTCTCCAAAAGACTTTTTATAAAGAGTCATTTGGGGGATACTTTCCCTTCAAATTGAATTGTGGACCATTAAATCTCTTCAGTAAAATACTGGAACAAATACTAGATGTCAATACTCCTTCTGCATTTTTAAATAGAACACAAATGCTTGTGGCCCAAGATGAGGTTCCTAGAAAGATCTTAGGTCTTTCTTTTTCTCTGGCAGATTCTTTTAATCATTATAGATTTTATTTCCCCTACAGACAAACTGCATTAGCTGTACAATACTCACTGTGCTTCTCCCACTAGACTATAATATAGTTACCTTGTCAGCACATGGCATAGATCAGCTGTGCAGGTTCTGGAGAGAACTGAGAAGTTCTCTCTTGGCTTCTTGCCTAAACATTTGATAAAGAACCTTGTGATTGAAGGAGATGGGACAAATATTTTAAAAAGTGGCCTTCTGTTGCATGTTATCTATTCTGCATCTGTACAGAAGATTAGATCTTTCTTCTCTATGCTGAAAAATGAATGATACTAACAGAATCCTCCAGGTTAATAAATGCAGATGACTCAACTTGTTTGGCAGTAACTGTTAGAGATCAATTCTTGCAACTTGTTAGATCACTCCTAAACTATCAAAGTTAGATACTATCTCAATGGCAAACTAGTACTGCATCCAGGTGTGGAGTCCTCAGTACAAAAGAGACACAGACCGCTGGAGCACATCCAGAGGAGAGCCACATAAATGATTCAAGGGCTGGAACACCTCTTCTATGAGGACAGACTGAGAGAGCTGGGGCTGTTCAGCCTGGAGAAGAGAAGGCTCTGGGTAGACCTGAGAGCAGCTTTTCACGATCTAAAGGGGAGGTACAAGAAAGAAGAGGATACACCCCTTAGCAGTGCCTGCTGCAACAAAACAAGGGGAAATGGTTTAAAACTAAAAGAGGAGATTTAGATTAGATATAAGGAAGAAGATCTTTACAATAAGGGTAGTTGAAGCACTGGAACAGGTTGCCCGGAGAGGTGGCAGATGCCCTATCCCTGAAGACATTTGAGTTTTCATGCCAGACAGGGCTCCGAGCAACATGCTGTAGGTGTCCCTGTTCATTGCAGGGGAGTTGAACCAGATGACTTTTAAGAGTTCCTTGCCAACTCACATGATTCTACAATTCAGTGATACCAGGTAGCACACACATATGCACACACAGACTCCTTATTAAGAAGAGTAGTAGTAAGTGTTTACAAAGAAGAATGTAGTAATGCATCAATGCAGTCTGAAGTAAACTTTTTGTGTCTCATTAACAGTTCTAAGGGGAACATTATAGTTCATTATAACATATGCAACATACAAATTATAAATAAATATTTTAGCTTAAGCGTGGCCTTAGTCCACCTACAACCTCATACCACCCTTCAGCTCCCACTCTGTGGGAAAGTCCTTGAGCAAGCCAGTATTTGTGAAGTTCAGCACACAGGCCCCTGCATATGAGTCAGACAGGGCTGAGAAGGCCAAGTATGGGTCAATGCCACATTGTCAGACAAATCACAGCATAAGTATCCAGCTCATAATTCTCTTTAGTCCTCCTGGCTTCTTTGAGCCCAGTTGCAAAGTACAAAAATGCTTCCTCGTTATCAGACAAATAACTCCCTTCTCATTTTGAAGTTATACTGGCTTCAAACAGAGAGGCTAATAAGGAGAGTCCCTGTTTTGCAGAGCAGACAGTCTGTCTGTAATAATGGGAAACTAAAAAAAAACATAGATAAAGAGGTGGACAGACAGGTAGGAAAGCAGGAAGACAGACAAGCAGAAAGACGGTCTGGCCTGAATCAGTATCTATCAGTTAAGTGCTTAGAGCCCACCTTAGAACATAGTTCCATAGACATTAATCCAAATATATTTCCAAATATATATTGTAACAATCAGAAAGATCAATGCAATGGGATAGTGATACAGGAAAGGTAATGACAAAGGGACAAGAGTGACAGAAAGAGTGTTACAAAGAAAAAAGGAAAAGCACTCACCCATCTCTGAAGGTCTAGACTCAGAGGGAAACACAAGAAAGAGATCCCCAGAAAGAGATCCTTCCAGAATGGCAGTCAGCCTAAGAGAGGTGCACCCAGGCTCCACCCCTTCTGGTCGCACAGATGAATTGCCTTCACCTGTGCTCCCAGGGCTGACTCATCCTTTCCCCAGGTGCTCAATCAGTGGTTCAGGCCATGACTCAGCAGTTACCATACACTAATAAATAAAGTTTGCCCTGACTTCACTACAGAGTGTGAAGGATGCGTGTAGTGCATGTAAGAAAAATGAAAATAAAACCTGCCAGAAAAGAGCCCTCTGACTCTCAGTTTCCTGTGAGCTAGGACTGTCTCCTCATCCACATTACCTGTCCCACACTGAACCTCCTCTCCCAAGCTGATCTCACTGTCACAGCCTCAGAAAGTGACATGTTTCTAGAGGGATCTATGGAATACCATGCACCAGACTTGAGATCTTTATGAGCTGCATGAACTCCAAAGGGAGAAAGCTTCTTTTAGATAACTGGCAGAGCATAGAGCCCCTTTTAATCCATGAATAAGATTTGTAATGCTACAGTGATGATAGACAATGAAAATGAAAAGTTTAAATATTACACTAGCTCCAAAAAATACATCTAAGGAGATATGCACTGAATAATATATGTATTCCTGTCAACAAGAAATATAGCAAGTGTTTAAACATATCGTCACTCTTATTATCATGCTATTTGTCTCTCTGGTGTTTTTAATCTAATGGTACGGAATTTCCTTTTATTTGCACCTCTGTAACCCTACTTCACAGGTATTTCTAATCTTGGGTGTTATGCTGGTTTTGATTAGCTGTCCTGCACGCTAATTTCCCAGTGTGTCCAGGGCGATTTATGATCTCAGTGCCTGAAATAATTTCTTGTTGCTCCTGTCTTGTTTTGTGCCCCTCTCATCTCTGCGTGCGCTCTTTACTTATTCTTTCCCTTCACAGCCGAGGGCACCTTTCCTTTTCCCCAGCTGCCCCATTAACTTTCTCACACCTAAGATTTGCTAAAAATTTCACCGTATGAATCTCTGCCTATTCAGATTTGCAGTGTCTCCCGTGAAGCTGCAGAATTGAAGCAATTCAAAGCATGACTAAGGGAAGGAGAGCATACAGTTCAGTTTCCCTTGCTGCATCTGCAAGAAACAAAATGATTTGATGCCACACAGTGAAACCCAGGCTGGATGCAAGAAGCAGCAGCAGCCTGAAAAGTGTTTAAATGTACCTCTTTATTCAGGCAACATCAAAGGCTTTGTGCATCTTTCTACTTCCTTCCACACCCTCAGAGCTGCTCACTTGTGTGCACTGTCTGTTCATTAACATCTAATCAAGGCATACATCTAATGCAGCTTTACATCAGCACTGCGTTCCCCCACACTAAAACTGCCTTGGGCTTTCTGTCTTCTCTTTGTATTTGTTTCCGGTGCACTAAGAGCAAAAGAAGCTGTTTCATGCTGATTGGCAAACAGTGGGAAAACAAACTCTGGGTTTCGAGGAGGATGAAAGCACAGAATATGCTTCTTAGCCAAAAACGATCTCTCCTTGGGGATGTGCCCCGCAGAGGCAGGGAGGGTTCTTTTAATTAAAGGACTAATGTATAGAAAAGAGTACCACGTAGAGACCACTGCCAAGATAGATACTGCGTAAAAGCAGTTTTTGTTTAATTTTTTCCTTTTTTATTACCATAGGAAGTAATTACATTATATCATTTTACCACATTTATTCATCTCTTTATTTCTAACCCATTTCTACATATCCAAAGGCTAACCCAGTGCCACAGATTAATAACCAAATACAAGATGGTTTCCTAACCAGCTTTCATACTGTCCCTCAGAGCACATTACTTATGCAGATCACCAATAACATGTACAGAGATGTTTCAGAAAGCTGTGGTAACTGGCAGTCCCAGTTTCCTTCTTCTTTTTCTTCTCAAAGAGCATATTCACAGCTGTTTCTGACAGGTCTGAGAAATTAAGATGGAGGAAGCAATTCCACCGTATGCTGTCAAAACTAGTCTTGCCCACTCTTGCTTCCTGCCCGTGGACATGTTACTCCTCCCAGTAAGAAAATACAGAAATACAGAAGGGTCCTGTGTATTCTTCCATCATCCCTAAATACTCTATTGCTTAGACACAGGACTTCTTGCCCAATGAATGTAACATGCAAATTCAGAAGATGCTAAAATGCTAAATTCAAAACCAGGAGCAAGATGTATAAACCAAAGGATTTGATGATAAAAATGCATGCAGAGTTCAGCCATTGCTTTGTCAGAAGTAACCACAGCTTCATCTCAATTTAAAAAAATATTCCACTCTAGCATTTCAGCACAGAAACATCTACCATAAAGACAGACTGCATTTAGTAAGGCAGCACTGCCTGCCAACTGCCAGCAAGAAACAACTGCCACATGGTCCAGCGCTCTACCTCAGACAACATTACATTTATAGGTAAAATTAACTAGATTGTGGCTGTTGTTGCTCATGTTCTATGAGTTAGCGATGCTCCAGTAAGACTTGCTGCATAATTGCTTAATGTGGAGTTGTGAAGGCGAAGCAGAGAGAGACATGACCACATCTATCATTTTCTGAGAAAACCTCATGTATTTTGTTTGTATCTGCTTGAAAGAGAAAAACAGGCTTTGTCCCAGCTGTGAGAAATGGAATTGGAATGCCTAGAAGTCAGTAGTTCTGTTTTGCTTTTATTTGACAATTTGGTCATAATTATTTTTATTTTGCTCTCAGATTGCCTTTGAATTCCCTCTGATAAAAATATAAAATATCTGTTGTACGCACATCTCAAAATTATTTGAAGGAATTAAATATTGATGTGAAAATTAAGTGAAAAAGTTTAAAGGAGATTTTTTTCCTCTCTTCCTCCACATTGTGGGCCAAAAATCTCAGACAAATAATTTCTTCTTGGAAGTTTTATCTTATTTAAGAGTATTACAACATCTCTTATAAAGTTGTTGAGACTTGAGTTAGACTAGAGGAAAATTGTTCCACTGATTAATTACACTCTGAATTTCTAGTTTAGCTTCCAGCTCCAGAATCTCATGGATCCATCTTTCTGACAGAAATACTTCCTACTATCACCTCTTAATTTTCTGTTTTGTGCGCTAAACGTATTACATTTCCTTTCTTTCTTCACAGAAAAAAATATTTTCCTAGTATTCTTTTCTGAATCCTGTTTCATCGTTCATCAGTCTTTTTGAAGAATGACTATTAGAATACAGAACAAATGTGTGCCATTAGTGCAAGAAGTTCGTAACTCAGAACATGAGTTATAGCTGTCGGTTAAGCAAACGTAATAGCTAGAAAGAAACATGCAAATCCATCTTCACACCATGATAACTGCAAAAATAGCACTTCCTTATTCATCTATGATTTTTCCCTGGTACTTCTTCAAAAATTGTACTGAGCCTAAATTATATCAGATTGCGTACTTTTGTTCAGTTGTTTCACTGCTCCTGTGTTTTCCAGATACTGATTTCATTGAGGAAACCAGTTCTGTGAGACTCGTCCACTTTCTGTGTGTCAGGAGTTATAACTTTTGAAGGTGACTGCAGAAAAATGTTTATGTTGAAGTTCATGCTTTTTTACTTCAGAACATGATCCAGAGCAGCCTCTATACCTCACATGTCCTTTATGATTGTCCTTCCTTCACTAATTCTGTGCCATACCACCACAAGTGTTGTATCCGCAAATGTAGTCCTCCTGGATCAGGCTGGGCCAAACCTGAACAGCAGCAGCATCTGCTCAGAAATTGATGTGGGGGGCTGTGAATTAGCCTTTTACTGCTGCTCTCACTCAGTCACTAACCTACTTCTATGGGCTCTGTTGGATTTCTTCAGTGGCAATTTTTTCTCTTCAGAACAAAGTGGCCTGAAAAATGCCTGGATTGCACCATATCACACAGAGGCCTTCAATGGATGCCTCTGAGATCTCAGAAATGTCACTGCTCGACAGGGTCTATCTTCTGTTAATTATTAAGGTGGCATTAATTATACTGCCGCTCCTTTCTGCCTCTCCATTTGTGGCCCATCACTGCCCGTTCATGATTTTGCTATGAGTGTTCACTTTACTGTTTCCCAGGCAAATTTGCCGAACATTTAACTAAGTATAAAATTATAATGCGTGTGTTTATATACTGCAATGTTCTTATCTTTCCAAGATTTATTAAAAAAAAAAAAATTTAAATCTGCATCTGAGTTCTTGTCCCATACTTCTACTTTTTAAAGAAAGTGTACAACTGCTGTTCTTCAACACCTCTTAAGATTAACATTGCTGTAGGAAAATTTTCATTATTCCTCTAATACATGAGTATATAATTCTGCGCATTTTGGGGCAGTATGTATTTATAAGAATATATTGAATACTATAGCTTTTTGTGCATCCTAACTGGATGTTTTTCAGACTGGATCTTTACAGAGATAAAATATCTTTTTTAGGAGAAATAAATAAGTTGATTATACTTCAAAGTTTTCTGAAATTTAGAACAAGAGATCGGAACTCCATGCACAGCAGAAAGGATCTGTGAGCATGCTTATGAATTCTGAAATCTCATTTTACTCTTTCTTATTCACATATCTCCAGGTTACCTGATGTTGTCATTTTCTTTCCAGAAATGAGAGGAAGTAGAGGAACAACATATGAATTCTATCAGAATTTTACTTAATACTGGCCAGGTATTGTATTTATTGGTAAATCATAATTCATGAGAAATCAGAAGCTGTAGAACTTATGACCTGGACAAGTCAGAAATATTTGATGAAAAATTTTCCCCAAGTAAAAAAAACCAAAACTTTATTGGCTGAAATAAAATCCTAATTTATTCTGCTACATATTCTTTAACAGGCAGTACAGAAGGGTAAGAAAATTTTTTAATATTCCTTTTTCTGTGCTTTTGCAGTGTTGAAAAATTGAGAAAAGGGAAGAGCACAATATAAATATGAAAAAGTAGAATGTTTTCTCAGAGAAAAATATGTGGAATATAATCTATGAGTAAAATTGAACTTTTCTTTGAAAACTTTCCACAAACCATGTTTCCCTCCTTTTGATTCACTCTAGTTATGTCATCCAGAGTAAGAGCAGAAACAATCACCATGTGACACAATAGGACAGAGTTTGAATGGCAAATCATTGGGATGAAACACTCAAATTAATATTAGCTACATGAGTGAAATGGGTTGGAACAAACTATTCATCTAACAATTTCAAATAATAAACTAATTAATGCAAATTGTGATGTGTTCATGGAGAAATAACAAATGCATAAAGGGCAACTTTCATTGCCAAATGAATTGTTCTCAGAGAATAATTCATAGCTACAGAAGACAGAGAAAAGAGTTGAATGCTAATGCGTAGGAATGAGGAGAACACTACTATAGAAACAAATCTAATTTGTAGGTGACATTAAGTCTAATGCCTGCCTGAAAAAAATGGACTATATGCTGCTGAGTCTCTTGGAAAGCTGGAGATGCCTTAGGTTTAGCCCAGGTGTTAGATTTTGGAAGAGACTGTAGAGTATCTAAGAAAGTATATTAAAATGAATATTCAGATTGCAATAGAAAGGAGCTCTGCTCTCAGCCAGGTTAACTAACCTTATCAGGAATTATATCAGTTTTTAATAATACAAAATTATATAACTATTTGGTTAATTCTGCTAAATTTTGTAGAACCTCAATAAAATAGAACATATATTAGCGTAATTACACAAAGCAAATCCTGCAGAGTCATGATACATTCAGTTTAAATACAGTCTGCATTCTTCAGTTACATTTATTCATCTCTTTGACAGTACCTTCACATCTGCTTTCTGGACACCATGGACCCAAAGAACCTGCATCTGTTTCTGTAACACAGAGCTGTCAGAAGAGTTTTGAGTCATTTATGCATTAACCATCTTCTCCGTGTTTGCTATTTCCTTGTGGCAAAGCAGTAACACATAAACAAATGCATGCACACAATGATCTGAGTGCGCAGCTCATTTATTTCTGGATCAGATTGATTCGTTTTGGAGAGGAATTAGAGAGAGGGAATTGTGGCGTCGATTGTCATTGACTTCCAAGATAAATGAGGAATTGGCCAGCAAAATCCTGCCCAGCCACAAGATAACAGCACTTAGAAACAGTCCAAGCACTAAGCAAAGGATTAGCTTTGCTGAAGTATCACAACTGCTTTTAGATAACATAAATTTCAAGTAGGTGAGTTTCAATAATATGCTGTTTCATGGCCAAGAAGGCTGAATTTTTCTCTTTTTGTTTTCAGCTTTTAACTGGTTAAATCCCCAGTGGCCATTATAGGATGTCCCACTGTTTACTACAAGCTTATGTTTCAGTATTAAAAAATAGCTGATTTTGTTCTGCATTCATGACTAAACCTATTTTAACAACTTAATAATTATATGCAAGCTCTTTAGCTGTCAAATATATGTTAAATGGAGAAACATTTATTAAATGTGAACATTAATGTCAGGAGAACCAGTTACAGCGACATTTCTTAAAAAAGAACAGAAGAAGCTGTTCAACACCTGCATACTCTGTTTTGTACCAAACTGCTCTAATTAGCACATTTTGAGATATGATTAGAGCACTAGAGGAAGCTTTCCAAATGTCATTAATTATGGATGTGATCTTAAATTATTCACTTTGAATATTTTTTCTTGCTATGCTCCTTTTATCTTCCACTAACTTTTTGTTGCATCCTAGAACAGATCCAATTAAACCTCAAATGGCAGTTTGTTACGCTAAAGAAAAGGTAAACTGAATTATTTTTCTTAAGGTGCTTGTCTTAAAAGGGAAAAGGTGGGTGAGAATCATTTTTTCCTCTTAAGCATTCATCATTCGCTACCTCAGCCTTTACCAGGACTGAAAGAGAGGGTCATTAAGCATAGAAATTTCCTTCGCTTGCTAAAAAAAGATATTACAGAACACAATAATGTATTTGCAAATACACTCATTGTTATTCTTTTTATGGATTATTAAGATCATATCAGTTAACCGAGATTCTGGTACATCACAGGTAGTACAGTATGTCCAATAGCTTGTGTTCAACTGAAGAACCCTTTCCATGCTCACACACAGCCAGACCTGTATGGGGTAAATCTGTGCTGAGAAGGGAGGATGGCTATTGGAAGGAAGGAGACAGAGATGAGGAGAGGGTTGAATATGGTCCATGGTCACAAGGAGACTGGGAAGGAATGGCAGAAGGAAGAAAGAGAGGGATGGAAGACCTTTTCCTTAAGGCAATGAAGATGGCTTCTTTCAGGCTGCCAGTGGCACAAGGTGCTGTGATGCCTGGTGCTGAGGCCCAGTTCTGAGATCCAGTACAGTTCTGAGGCTGTTGCTCTCTGCATGGATACCTATCGAAAAAAGGTTGTCTGGCTATCAGCTTTTTGTGGTCTTAGAAAGGCACTGACTGGAACCTTGGACATCTGGCTCAGGTATCTTACTCATTAATTCACAGGCATATATGTGCACATGCATCCTAAATAACTCACCAATAAAAAACATGAAGAACAGTAAGTAAATTTATTTCCCTCACTCTTCTTTCTCATATATTTTCCTTTCCACATCTGACTTACTAGTGCCCTTAGGAGGACAGAATATTTTTGCAGAAATAAAAAGAGAATTCATGTATATCTGCATAAAAACAAAGCTCACAATTACATGTAATGCACAGAGACATAAAATAAGGTTCCTGTGTATGTCCTCCAGACTAGATGGTAGAGTTAACAACCCTATCTCTTGCGATGACTGAACATTGCCCCAGATTTTGTCTTTTTCTCTAGATCTAAGTTCCTCCTTTAAGGCTTCCACTGGGACCCATTAGAAGCTACCAGCACATACTTGTTTTGTTAAACACTGCTGAAAAAATCCAGCGAACAAGAATGAGAAATCCTTTAAAATGAGTTTAAAACAAGTGGAAAACAGAAAGAGACAGAGCTTTGCTGCAAACTGAAGTGCTATCACTTTACACAGCATTCACACCCTTCTTACAGCTGAACAGAACTCAGGCTGCTCTCAGGAGCAACCAGTCAAAAGTTTGTCCTCCTGCTGAGTCAGTGATGTTTGGTTGGTGTTATGTGCAAGTTGTCATCTTCTTGATAAGACATAAAGGAATTTCTCTTCCATTTGGAGGTGTTAAAGCACGTTAGAGAGAGTATTTCTGAATCAATACTTTATATGACTATTGCAATCTTCTAAGGCACTTCTGAAGTTTAATGTTTTAGTCTTATTCAGTAACTTTCTCTTGTCTTGTAAATAACTCCTGCGATTTTGGTGTGAGGTGCTGTATGCCTAGATATTACCAAGAATTCACTTGAGTGTGATAGGGAACAGGCTCTAAACATGTAGAGATCCTCTTCCTTATCCTCCTTAAATCAGTGGAGTTTGTCATCTGCTCTCACAGGGCCATCTTACTATCAGGTCTATAATGATCAATCGGAAACACTATAGAACTTCAAGTGAAAATATAATTCTCCTTTCATGGTGATGGGAGAGAGATTGCTATGAGGTGAATAAAATACTTTTAAAGGGCTTTTGCTGCCCCTTCCAACCTTGTAACTTTATCCTTTTTACTTCTCCATGTTCCTAACTTATTCTTCATTATCACATGAAGTTCTAAGCCACCATAACAAGGATATTAGGACTTTTTTTGAGCTAGTCCTTCCTTGCCATCATAGGCTTGGCACTGTACAGTAACAAATTGGTGTGCCAAGCGAGATGCTTCCTGCCACCTAGAACCTGTTAATAGTTACCATCAGGTTGGCAAAGATCTATGAAAAAGATAACATTTATAATCAGTCTATCAGAGAAAAGAAGACCTGTGGCAAAAACAGATCCCTATAGAGCTGAATCCTATACTTAGTGCTTTGTACACACTTTTTGGCTTATGCCTTGAAATTTTGAAAGAAAGAAGTTATTGATTTTATAAGTTCATGTTGCCTTTGCAATAATGTCAGTTGCCTGCTAAAGTGTACTGAAAAAAGAAAAAAAAGAGGAAAAGCTGAACAAAAGACAGGGAATTATAATGGAACTTGAATCTTCTGTGTTGTCTTCTCTGCCTACAGTTATAAATGCATAAGTATGGAACTCTAGAGTATAAAAATCCAAAGAGGTAATGCCAATATAACTCAGAGTAACTTCATTGACTGTCTCAGTAAAACTGAGAGCAACAGAAGAATCATAATCAAAATCACTGCAAGAGATATCTCAGATACGAGCACTAAGTCTTTGGTATCTTCACCCTGCTTTCCATCATTAATATTTTTATAAAACATTGCCTTTAATATATACTGGAGACAACTCAGCAGAGGACTCAGTTTCAAATGCTCTCAGAAATCATCATATATTGTATTTAACTCACAAAAATTAACATGTGGCATTTATTTTCATTATATTCAATATTCAACATGTATCTTCCACATAAATTATTAGAACTGAATCTAGTGCTATCGAAGGTAAACTCTATGTGAAAAAGCCATACTAGGTCCTAAATGGAAGTTATTCATATCACATAAACACTATACTATAGTAAACCAATACGAAACATAAGCAGACAGGCGTAAGTACCAGTATATCAGAGAAACTGAATAATACCCTCACATTTGACAGCTTATCCTGAAAGTCTTAAGTGGGGTAGCTTAGAATGTAAGAATTCACATCCATTCAGTCTTATGTGGATGAAGAATGTTTTTAAATATTTTGGGGAAATTCTCAAAAAAACTGCTTTCACCCACTTTCACTTGCATTAGGAGACATTCATTATGCTTTCATTTGCATTAGGAGAGAATGTGATCAGGAACGAAAGGATAGTGAATACCAGACACTGTTGCAAAACCAGATCTATTGATGAAAATATTATGTATCTGTCAAACCTTAAGTTAATCAGTGAGAAGACTTACTGTAACTGTAGATCCTGCATGGTATAGGTATCTTTATAAGTCACGTATGAGTTTCTTGAGTTGCTTAAGACAGTTTATCTGCATAAGTCCAGAAAAAATTCATTCTCCCTCTTTCTCTCCTCCCATCTGAAATTCCAGGAGAATTCAGTAAGTCCAAAATGGGGATGATAAATAAAGAAAAAAAAGATTCTATTCTATTCTATTCTATTCTATTCTATTCTATTCTATTCTATTCTATTCTATTCTATTCTATTCTATTCTATTCACCTGTAACAGACACAGGGATTCATAGCCAGCCTATTATCAAAGAGCCAGATTGGCAAAACCAAGGTTAAGGAATCAAAGGCTCATAGATATTCACGGGGAGTTATTTGCTGCTTTCACAGTCTCTCTCCATCAATCCAGACTCACAGTTATCACTGTGCTACATCAAAAATGCTGTTCCAGATCTAGGAAAGGGTACAAATTAGATTTTACAGTAATTGGACTTATTGTGTCCCACTGGAATTTAGTCTCTACAAGTCATTTAGTGCAGGAAATGATAGCTCTTCAGAGGAATAATAACATCAACCTCAACTTTCTGTTTCACAATTTTTTGCTAATTATATCGTAGGTGACATTCTCTTCTCCTCCCTGTGTGGAAGCTGCTCTCAGGCATGGCATACAGGAGTGCTGTTACGCTAGAAACATTTTTCTAGATGCTCACTTTCATCTCAGTAAAAAATTACCATTCATACCTTCTGCAAACATTAAAGATCACCTGGTGAGTTTTATGTCTGCTCAGATTCATTCTTGTCTATGTATTCCAGAACATGTCATAGTCATCGTTATTACTACTTCCACTTACAGAAGAGAAAAAGAGTGTATCTGATTGATCTGAAATAAAGCTAAAGCAGACATAGACTCCAGCATCTATAAAGCACATTAGCTTTTCTGCCCCTTACTTTAGTAACAAAAAAGGGTTTGTAACCTCTTATAGGAATGCTTTGGCAGTAACACTAATTTTCAGCAAATAACCTGATTCATATCTTGTTGATTATAAATGTCATGCTCATTTCTGCATACACTATAACCTTTCACACTGTACACTTTAAAGAATTTCTTCCCTCCTGCCATTGAAATTCATCCCAGTCATTGTTTAACTTAAGGATTGGTAAAGGATGCCAGACACACACACACACACACAAGATTTTTGGTACACTGAATATAATGGTATGTGTTTGAATTTGATGAAGGGCATCAAATTATCATGTCTTCTCTTCTAAGAAAAATCCAATGTGATCCAGCGGTGAAATGGTGAGATGTTTGGTTTTATATTTCATCTTTGACTAACTCAGTGTCCAAAGTGCCTCAGCGTCCCTTAGTCTCAGCTTGCATTATAGAATTGGTTCTGAGTGCCGGGAACGGGAAGTTAAGAAACAAATTGTGAAACATTTTTGAGAGGAGAAATGGTAAAAAAAATTTAAGATCACAAAAATACATTAATGTTAGAAGTCTAACATTTATTCCAAAAGAAGACAGTCCTGACCCAATAGTTTCAAGCAAACAATAAGTATTTTAAAAACTAAAAGCACATATTTGTTTCCCTTTCTCTCTCCTCAGTAGATGTGTAGATGCAGATACAGCTATTGGTGAAGATGATGAGACTCTTACATTGATTCCGTAACCTTCAGTTCAGGCCCTCAAGCAGGTAAAGCCAAAAAAAGCCATTTCTCGCTTACACTCAGAACTCATTACTCTGTCCCAAACACATAAACAGATCTTAAAATACATAATTGCAATTTTTTCTTAATTTCAGCTCTCTACACCAGCAAGGATATTAAAAAATAAAATTATATGGAAGCATGAATTAAGTCTAACATTTTCAGAGAGTAGTAATTCATTTAAGGCACGGCCAGCACTGTAAAAACACAGATATTTTAGGAAGAAAAAAAGTTTCCCATGTGGGTTTGATGGCACTACTAAGTCTGCAGCTTTGATGAGAGGTGACAGTAACCAAAGTTTAATTTCAGCATTGATTGAGACAGAGATTCCTGCCAGTATTCCCTGTGGATTCTGAAGGAGGAAGTGTGCTAGCAAAAACTGTGTGCAGCATGAAGTGCAGAGAATGGAAAAGCAGGACCCTAATATGAAGCACAACTCTTGTTCAGTTTTTCCCACTGTAATCTATTTTTTCTCATCAGCGTACTTTACATGGTCTAATAGACCCCATGCTGCTCTCATTCGGTGACAGTGACAATGACACCACTTCAGCTTAACGTAAAACTTGAGGTATATTATGAAAGTTCAGGTAACAACACAGCGGTTGTACTTGTCAATAATCAGAACATTCCAACTATACCTTATCTGTTTCAGCTTTAATGTTTGAAGTGTTATCGCTATCTGATATCACTGATGGCAGACTGAAGAAAAGATTACAAATTATAGGTCTGTAGAAAAATTCCAGCTCATTTTCTTGGTTATAACAGGGTCCTGTGACAAAAAGATAGGAGAATTGAAATGACCTTTACAAGACCACTATGAGTCAAATATCAACTGCAGAGTTAAGTGCCAGAGCCTTTCCTCTGACCACCAGTGTATCTTGCTGTTGAAAAGACAACACTTCTGTACTCAGTACACTTTATCTGCTTTTCTCAACTTGTGAACAAAGCATATGCTTGTGGGAAAAACATGAGAATAACAACATCTGCATCTCCCACGCTTTCGAGTTAGTGTAAAAATGCCAGAGCTACTTAAATACGCCAATTATAATTGGTAATGGGGAGGTAGGGACAAGTTCTTTTTTTTCTCTCTTGATTAAGACAATTCATAACTATTGCAATTATGCAGCATGCTGCATTTGTTAACCCAGCAGGCACTGTCAAATGTTCATCAGTCACTTGTATGTAATCTGGTGAGCCAGTATCTTCAGCACGAAAATGACTTCTGATGGTAAATTTATGGCATCCAGCAGTAACAGCCATTCTGCTGCACTGCAAAGCCATCCTGAGTGATAGCCTCTTGTGAACTGAGGGATCTGGAGATTGTGTCATTCAGTTCAATCTGTTTCGTAACTGAATGTGCCATTTGCATTTTTATTGTCATTTCCAGGTTCACTGCAGTTTCAGCAGCACATCAGTAGATGAAGCATTAGGAAAGTGTTAATTCTGACCCAACTAGAATTGAGGAAGTGCACTGTGCACTGTGGTGACAGCCTTCTCCTATTAAACTTCATGCCTGCATTTCTGTAAAAATGTTTGTTTACATGACATGATTCTATGATTCTATGTTCATTTATTTGCTTATAGGTTCAAAGGTGAGTTACACTTACATGAATGGCCTAAAATCTCCGCACCATTGAAAATATATCTTGAAATAAAGTCTCCAAAACTTGCCTGCAGAGATCAGAAGAGATGCATAATCTCAGCCTCATATGAATCAGAATAACTCTATTGATTTCAATAAATTATCTTCATGCATACCTGCTAAAGTTCCCAGTTACAGAAATACTATCTGTGGTGCACAGAGATTAATGATTCGTTAATAAAATTAGAATTACTGCAAAAAATTTGCACTATTCAGTTGATTTTTTTTTTCCTGGCAAGAACGTTTTTATATCATACCACACATCAGACACAATACTCTATAAATGCCTACAGTAAAATCATGTATCTGTTTGGTTGAGTGTGAATTAAATTATTTTAAAAAACAGTCCTTGTAGTAAAGGTAGAACTTACATCTAAGTATTTCTCCAAATCTCAAAGGTGTTTGCATAAGCATATAAGTCCATGACACTGACCCTGATGTTCTCTAGCTATGATTTTTTCTATCACTGTTCCAGAGCCAAGCAGCATTGATGACAATGATAAGAGCACAACCTACAAGGAATACCTGAAAAAAACAGTGTGGAATGTTCTTGCAAGGCACACTCAGCAGACAAATCAGAAGGAAGAATGACACAGATGCCAACAAAGCCAATAAATTTAGAGCATATATTTTGGAGAGAAGAAACTTAAAGCCTTCAAATGCCAGTGGTACACATAGAAATATATGCATTTTATGTAGGAACAGACACGCTGATTAGCTACTCTGCGTCATGCCAATAACATAGCACTTGGGCTTCATAGTTTACCTAGAAGTACCATAGAGCTAGACAGATCTGACCATAAAACAATGCCATATTTTCTGTTAAAATGAACTTGTTGTCAGTTAAGAAAAACAGTGTCTTTCTGCTGATGTGTGATGGCAGTTGGGAAATCTTAAAAGATCCTTTGTAATAAGACAATCTGGAAAAACTGCCCATAGTTTGGTGTCTGAGTGCCACCCCACCTTCACAGAGCTGCTCCAAAGAAAGAACATTATTCCCCCTTCAGTGAGCTTTTCTGTTTAATAATAAAATTAATTCTTGTTCCACAAGGGATTGCAGTTCTTCTTTTGTATTCAACCCTCATTGGAATACAGTTCTTGATGCAGAAGAGTGGATTGTCGTGTAGTGTTAAAGGAAAGCATTGTGATGCTTGTGCAGATAATTAAATTCAGTGTATTCTCCCCTCAATGCTCTACTGGTAGCATTTGATAAACAGGAGAAAAGTCACAGAAAAATAAAGCAATGCAATGTTTTAATTCTTGAAGAATTAAAGAATGGTTTTAGCTAGTTTTTACACCATTGCTAAACTAATATTTGCCATCTGTAATTAAATATCTGGCCTCATTCCTAGGCGGGAGCCAGTCTTCATTTCAGGCAGGACTGTTTCTAATCATTACCTGCTAATGACCATATTAACAGGGGTTTATGTTTTCATTGTGATTACTTTCTGCATTTCAGTCTAGTCACCTACTGTAATGCTAAAGGATGTCATTACTGATTCAATAACACTTATGAATTCAAGCCTATTGAAAGGATGTATTTAATTACTTTCTAATCAGATAAAGGAATGAAAACCTGTGATGGATCAGCAAAGGAAAAGCTATCATTAAGTGGATTCAATGAATTGTCTATAACAATAGATAATGACAATAAACTAATGCAATCTTTCAATCAACTGCATAAGCATTAATTGGTTCATTTACCAATAGTAGAAATAGAAAAAAATGAGTCAGTGGTAGGCCACATGATATACCCAACAGCTCCCAGAACACCCATGCAGAGCTCTGGCTAGACAGTGGCTATTTTTGATGCTATACTCTCTGCCTGAACAGCCAGCCTTGCACATTTGATCACTGACACCAGCAACGAGCATCTTTCAGGAGGCCCATCTCTGGTAAGGCTGATTCAGCTACGTATATCTTTTCATCACCATGAAGGCTGTGCTTAAAAATCTCTAACTGCAAGACAAAAGGCTAACAGAAAGAGATGGCTTCACCTGCAGGGCCAAAAAGATCTCAGTGTGGCTGATCTCGCTGCTGAATATGCACAGTTTCAGCAAACAGCCTGAGCTAACAGCCAGATGCTCACCATGACAGCATAAAGACCTACATACAATTTTTAAATATGCCATTTTCTAAATTGTAAAAATTGTTACTAAACACATGGAAAAAAAAATTTTCACCCCTCCCCACTTGCTTTTGCCCTTAGGATCCTCTCCATAGTGTTCATTTTCTTGTGGTTTTTTGTTTGTTTTTCTTTGTTTCATTTGTTCATTTGCTTCTAATTGCTTTAAAGGTTATTGAGCTTTCTCAAGGGGGCTGTAGCCCCTGACCGCCACCCCTGGGCTGCTCTGGCAGGTACTTAGCCTGCCCCAGGGAGGTGCAGCCCCCTGAAAGCATGATTCAAACTGAGCTGGTTTCAGTGAAGGCACGTTTTTCCAATTCCCCATGAACGTACTGCATGCACACACATATTCCTATTCAATACTAAGTAGATTTTTATTTCTCTTCTTAATAACATGCTAAACTTTGAAAGGTGCCGGAAGAAGTTTTTGTTTGCCTAATTACTCAACTATTCCCCCCACCCTGTATTTTTAGCATACACTGTTTTCTTCCTGTAAACTAAAAAAGAAACTTTTTCTAAGCAAGCGTTTGATGTGAAAGCATGCAGTTGGAAAGCAGAGTAGGAAGCTTTTTTCCAAAGGCATTAGTGTTCAGATAGCCTAGCAGAGGCTCAATGCACTGCCACTGATTTTCAAGCTCAGGCTGTGTAGCTCGAGAAAGAATTGTTTACCAGTTGGCCACAATGTAAAAACAGATTAAATATTCGCATTTTGGTGACAGCTGTAAGATTACATTTGACTTCTTTCTCAGCCTTTTTTTCAGTCCCTTTTTCAAGATACTTATGCTACCAGAAATTCAATGAAAATGAGTGTAGCTTTTGCTGCCTAAATTCACTGTATTCCAAACAAAAAGTTTTACATAAATGTATTTGCCTTGAGGAAAATATTGAGTAGAGTACGAAGATCAAATTCAGCTAATAGCACTATTAAAAAGGAGATTTAAAAGGTTATTTGCTTGACTTTCCCACAACAAAATTATTAATAGTTATCACTGAAGTAGAGAGAATACTTATTTATTTACGCCCACGTTTTTTTTCCTGTACTCTTAATCAACTATCGCAAATGTTTGTGGTGCAAATCCAGTGATGCAGTCAGCTTGGACTTGGCCCAAAGCTCCTTAAAACAATGGAAATTCTCTTGACATAACTGTTTCACATCCAGCCCTACTATGCAGAATTCCTGACACTCTTAATCTCAATGACAAAATAAATGTTCTTCATACAAGGCCAACATCTCACAGAATCACAGAATCATAGGGATTGGAAGGGACCTCCAGAGATCATTGAGTCCAACCCCCATGCCAAAGCAGGTTCCCTACACCAGGTCGCACAGGTGGGCGTCCAGGCGGGTCTTGAATATCTCCAGAGAAGGAGACTCCACAACCTCCCTGGGCAGCCTGTTGCAGTGCTCCGTCACCCTCACCGTAAAGAAGTTCTTGCGCACATTTGTGCGGAACTTCCTATGCTGCAGTTTCTGGCCGTTTCCCCTTGTCCTGTCTCCACACACTGCTGAAAAAAGTCTGGCCTCACCACTTTGCCCCCCCACCTTAGATATTTATAGACCTGGATCAGGTCCCCTCTCAGTCTTCTTTTCTCAAGGCTAAACAGACCCAGTTCACTTAGCATTTCTTCACAGGGGAGATGCTCCAGGCCTTTCACCATCTTTGTGGCCCTCCGCTGGACTCTTTCCAAGAGATCCCTGTCTTTTTTGTACTGGGAGCCCAGAACTGGACACAGTACTCCAGATGAGGCCTTACCAGGGCAGAGTAGAGGGGGAGGATCACCTCCCTCGACCTGCTGGCCACGCTCTTTTTAATGCAGCCCAGAATGCCATTGACCTTTTTGGCCACAAGGGCACACTGCTGGCTCATGGCCAACCTGTCGTCCACCAGGACACCCAGGTCCCTCTCTGCAGAGCTCCTCTCCAGCAGGTCATCCCCCAACCTGTACCGCTGCATGCAATTATTCCACCCTAGGTGCAAGACTCTACACTTGCTTTTGTTAAACCTCATCTGGTTTTTACCGCCCAGCTCTCCAGCCTGTCCAGGTCTCGCTGAATGACAGCACAGCCGTCAGGTGTGTCAGCCAATCCTCCCAACTTCGTATCATCAGCAAACTTGCTGAGGGTGGCCACGATCCCCTCATCAAGGTCATTGATGAAGATGTTGAACAAGACTGGACCCAGCACCAACCCCTGGGGAACACCACTAGTTACAGGTCTCCAACCGATCTCAGATGATGCGGACGTAAGTGGTTGCCTTCAACACTTACAAATCCCTATGTTTCTAGACACTGGCTCAGGGCTAATGCTTTCTCCACTGCTTTAATACTCCTTTTCACAGATTCAGAATAACTCAGCATTCCCAGTGAGAAGTGTGTGCTGATAAAGCTTTCCTTAGAGTCAAGCAGAAGATAACTCCATCCTGCTCATTTACTAGTAGAAGATGCTGAACCTAACTTGTGTATTTCTGAAAGCCATCATTTTATGCTTTCAGTTAAGAATATTTGAGTTTTGTTGTAGTTAACAAATTTGAGCAAGTTATTTTGAAACAGCATTAAAATTAACACTATCCTTCTTCCAACTGTTTTAATTTATGCAACACCCATTGTGAATACCTCTTGAACAATCTACTCAGATCCTCTTCCTATAAATCTATGCCAGTTGGGAACAAATGGGCTTAAAAAAAGATACCAATATAGGAAGTCATACAATTATTTATTTCTATTCTTCTATCCTTACCTATAATAGTACTATATTCTGCTGGAAACAGAGCTGACTTCCCAAATCAGCCTCTTGTCAGACTCAAGGGAAGCAATTAGAGCTAAAGCAGGCCACCTGGTATGACAGTAATTAGGCTCCAGATCTGTTCATATCAGGACCCAAAGCCACACTGTGAAATTAGCTCAGAACTTTAATTAAACTTGTAGTAACATCTTACTTCTGTTTTTTTTTTAATTATTATTTTATTGGGAATGCAACTGAACAGAGGGCTGAATGGCTCATTGAACAAGTAAAAACTAATACAGTTATTTCCCTCTGTGTTATCAGCAATGATCAGAACCACCTTAGCTGTTACCAACAGCTATTATCACAAGTATCCCTCTGGCTCTTTAGAATCTACAGAGAATTAATTAAAAGTCTCAAACCAGTGTGCAGTTAGCGTTTCCTACTCTTGGTTTAGATTCCATGTAAGCAGCAGGGCAATCATGGGCTGTACTTGGATTAGTATTAGCATTATGATTCAGGGCATTTTGGTGACTCTTCTCAGCATACCCATTCACTGTGCACAGATTGCATTTGCAAAGCCTTCTTGGTGAAAACAAACTAGACTGTTTCAGAAGAAACTGAACCAGGAGGTCTGTTGCAGATCTATGCCAAACGTGCTCAAAATTTGACAGGAACATATCAGATTCAAACAGCTCCAAAACATTTCCATAGTCAGGATGTTTGGTCCAGGACAACACACTAAATTCAGCCTAAACAGAACACCATAAACTTCACGTTTTACAAATGCAGGGCCTTCAGCAGCAGCTCTTTCAATCCACTGAACCTATCCTATTACACCAAATTTCTCATCAAGGTGGAAACGGTCATGATTGGCATAGTCACTGGGATTTTACAGCTCACTCAATGCAGGCAGGGAACGTTAACAAAAACAGGAAAGTTATCTTAACCTATCTGTATGCAGTAATTGAAGACAAATATATAAACAATAATCTAAACAAAACCCCCATTTGCTTACTCCTTTACAACACAAATGTACAACCAAATGAGACGGTGGTTGGGCACTGGAAAAGGATTCCTAGAGCAGTGGTCATGGCACCAACCTTGCCGGAATTCAAGAAGCATCTGGACAATGCTCTCAGAAATATGGTTTGAATTTTGGGTGGTCCTGTGTAGAGCCAGGAGTTGAACTCGATGATGTCATGGGTCCCTTCTAACTTGGAATGTTCTATGATTCTACGATAATGCAAAGTTAGGGGATATGAGAGATACTGCTATTAAAATTGTACCAGTACTACTTTCACAGCTTTGATCTTGAACTGATTCTATCATCAGCCTCTTCTGTGATGTCTAAAATTTCTGTACATGCTTGCAAGTACTAGAAATACTAATTACTAGGCTTCTATCCCACAATATCAACAAAGAAGACAGAAACAGCATCAGTTGGTTCCTATTGAATTAATGGATCCTGTTTTTGATTAGTGCTACTGAAGCACAAAAGATAAATCCAGGGAATTCAATGGGACAGCATTTCACTCCTAGTACTCATTAGCACCTGATATCCCATCCCAAAAAAGGCAGACATTCTTGGAGAACACACTCCCTCAGATTCATCTGCAGACTGTACCCAATATCAAAGGGGAATGAACACTTATGAAGGCAGAATTTTGTACTCAGTTTGCAGCCAACCCTAACTGTAAGACATTGTTCTGCA
Source organism: Pavo muticus (assembly GCA_016647715.1). Lineage (NCBI taxonomy): Eukaryota > Metazoa > Chordata > Aves > Galliformes > Phasianidae > Pavo > Pavo muticus. The sequence continues at coordinate 148,305 of JACDJE010000187.1, forward strand.
TGATTTTTTATACATTAAATGAAAGCCACTACTATTTACCAGTGATTATTTATACTTTACATTAGAGCTTATCATTTACTGGTTATGAGGTTGGAAGATAAATAAACAACAATTTTGGTGGTGGGCGAGGTGACTCTTTTTCTGGATTTATGCCTCCATACGCATTAACTGCATTAACTGGAATGCTCTGTATTAAAATAATCAGTCTACAAAATCTATTAATAAAGCCTATGTGGTCCATTCCTCTTGCCAAAGCACAACTGTTTGCTGATGTAACTAACCACATGCTCTGTATGGTGTTATCCCTATAATACTTTCATTTAAAATAGTAGTAATGTCCTTTGTGCAGGCTTTAAAACGGAAAAAACCTTTATAATCTAATTTTGACTTTTTTCTATCATTTATGCTCTTAATTACTCTGAATTTTATTCCATTAGGATAACAGATAGCATGATCTGATTCTCACTGTTCCAACACAACGACAATACTGGTTTGTGCCAGCTGAGCAGCACGCATGATCTCTCTATTGAAAGGAATATCCATAGTAGATAATGAAAAGCCAGAAACAAACAAAACTCCAATTATATTTAATTGGCAACCAAAGAGCAATTCACAGTATCCTTTTAGATTATGGGGAGAGAAAATGATCTTCAAAAAATCTGTTTTTATTAAAACAATAGTCACAGTTAAAATGTCCTTTTAACCTACAGATATATGTCTTCATCATATCTTTTAATGATTACCTCCATCACATTAAATTAATAAATTTAAAAGAGAAACTACTGAAAAAAGGAATGTTGAAGACTTCTGCAAAGTTCAAGAAACATCAAATATACTCAAGTTTCACTGACAAACTTGTTTTTACATAACTTTTATCTGTTATATATGCAGTTGCCAATTTAGTCATATGCTTTGATGCATTCTCACTGAAAACTAGAACTTATAATTTGTATATATATATTTATATAAGTATACACACTCAAAAGACAAAAATACCATTTGAGTGTGTATATTTATATAAATATAGGTACATACCACTTTCTTGAAAGACAGAGGTACCATTTTCTGACTTTATCATCAATCCTACAAAAATCTTTGCAGAGCTTACCAATATGCCTGTACAGCCAAACACCACTGCCTGTGAGAGACCAGTCCTGGAGAGAAGAGGCAACATTTTCCTCAAGTGAAAACCCCAAATGAGAGAATAAATATGTTGTTCCAGGTACTTCAAACTCTTGAACAAACCAAACAGAACATCATCCTACATACCTATACTGATGGATTGGAAAATGAAAAAATAGTAATAAAAGCTAATCATTTCCAAGGCAGGCATATCTTGCTTCACATAGATACCCATTAGGTCCCAGAAGAACATTTGGAAACTGACTGGGGGTAATGCAGTGTATGGTCTTAACTTATTGTTAAGAATTTATTAAGTTCTTTACTATGAGAGTGGTGAGGTGCTGGAACAGGCTGCCCAGAGAGGTTGTGGATACCCCATCCCTGGAGGTGTTCAAGGCCAGGTTGGATGGGGCACTGGGCAGCCTGGTCTAGTATTAAATGGGGAGGTTGGTGGCCCTGCCTGTGGCAGGGGGTTGGAGATTCATGATCCTTGAAGTCCCTTCCAACCCGGGCCATTCTGTGATTCTGTGATTCTGTGTATGTTCTACATGGGACATGATATTGTGCAGAAGGTTACAACTCCTCACTGCACAAGCTAGTCTTTCTGCATGGTAGCATTGTGAATATGACATGGCATAGATGTCATAAGAGAAAAGTGTATCATTAAAGCAAAAATCCCCAACTGGATAAAAAAAGAATGTCACAGATCTTGCCAAAATGCCCATCATTGAAGAACACCTACACTGTGCTGCATCCACTACAGAACAGCTCAAATCTTTACATGTGCAGGGTCTGTGAAACAGTGGCTTCTAGCCAGCTTCTTTCTGTGAAAGAAATGTTATGAGAAGCACTGGTGTCTCCAGTAGAAATGTATCACTTTAAGAGCTTTGGCAGTCATCTCTGGAGTACATCTAACAAAATCGATGAAGAGGTAAGAAAAAAACAAATTACATATAAGCAAAAATATAAACCATGTATATACATATTATATATATATATATATGCATATACATAGGCTTTTTCTTGCACCAGCACAAGATGCCACCATAGTGCAAGGAAGAGAAGAGACAGGGGGAAACTGGCGCCAGCTGATTAGAGATCTGTAATCCCAGCCTGCCTAGTTAGAGGAGAAATTAGGGTAGCTGAGGTTATAAAATCCCTAGAGGAGAGCTGAACTAAATTTTTTCTAGCCAAATTGTTTTTTGGTAGGAGCTTGATAACTTGATAGTTATTTTGTATATTTTAAAAAACAGCTAAGTAGAACTTAGGCATTTTTTTTCCCTTTTTTAATTTGCTGGGAACTACATGCTAACTTTGAAATGACTAAATTTTGTGACTATAGAAGAAGAAGAATTTTGAGGCTACTGGATGCTGGCATACACAAGCACCTTCTCAGTAACTGCAGTCACCTGACACAGCCTTTGGATGTTGTGAACATTCATCTTCCTGCCATGATAAGGCAGTTCCTCAGCAGCCATACAAGGCCAGACAGAATCTGGTCGCTTAGGTTGTTATTTCATCTCCGAAAAAGCATATCGGAGAATCTAGGTCATATCTTAGTCACACTGATCTAAAATAAACTGCCTTGCCTCACTCTCAAAATGTTACTGTGGATTTGCACAGATGTAAGAAAAAGCAGAATTAAGCCCACCATTTTCTGAAGAGAAATACTCGCCAGGGTCTCAGCACTCCTGTAATTGTGCATAACAGTTGTCAGCATTGACACTGAAGTAGGTTTGATGCCTCTCAGCCTTTCGGCGCTGCATTCCAGCTGGAAGTCCAGATTCATGAAAGATGTATTTAGACACATAAAATGGTTCTCTACTTTTCACTGCATCACAAAAAGGAGAGCGAAGTTATTTTTGGTGAGTTCTATTATTTAGATGTTTTATATGGGGTTGTTGCTCAGTGGTTTAATACAGCTGCATTGCTACTCTCTGAAAATATGTCAAGCTGTCAGGAAGGCAGCTTCCTAACAGCCCTTACAGCATCAGTTTCAGAGCACATTTACAAACACTACTGATCCCCTCAAAATCCCTATAAGGTACACGAGTCGTTATTATTATTACTATTATTATTATTACCTTATTTTTTACAGTTGTTGAAATCACAGAAGAGAAATATGATCATCCTTCATCAGTATTACAATGTGCAGAGTAGATCTTCACATGGCCTAAAATTTGTTAATGCCATTAAAATCAAAACTGGTATTATATTATGTGAGAGTCTACACTTTCATTTTGCCAGAGTTCCTTAATTGTTATTGTGGGTAATTTTATTAGGAGATGGGAAGCTTGCAGAGAACAAATGAATTGTAAAGACTGAAATTCTTCCTATCTACAGCTACTAAATTACATTTCAAAATCAATAGCATTTAAATACTGTTGAGACGAAGAAACTGTTGTGATTGCCTGAGAGCTGCTACAGAACTGGCTGCAGTTGTAACATGCTGGGGGCCTTAGCTGTGGTATATCTTCCTCCTTAAGGTGGAAAGTTGCAGCCTTGTTAGATGCTAGAATTGCTTCCTGGTAACTCACTCCTTTATACCTCATCCAATGAGGCAGGGGTTTTATGAAGACTAACACCAAACATGACAAGGGTGTCTGTGAGATAGCATTGCCTACTAAAGTAGTTTCCAGTAAAGATTAGACCTTTCCACTAAGACTTTCCCTCCTTGTTTTATTCAGATATGATTTGTCCATATTTCTACTTAAAGTGTTTTCCAATAGGTTGTTTTTACTCCTACTTGTAATTGGATATATCAGGTTGTTTATTCAGTCACAGTGCCGTTTTCCCACGTGGCCACTAAGTCTGGAGTTTGAGCATTTCTCCATTTGGCCACTTGTTGATCTTCCAGGCACAACTATGAGGCTCACCAGCCTGTAGTTCTCTGGGTCTTTCTTTCTCCCTTTCTTGAAAATGGGAGTAATGCTTCCCTTTTTCCAGTCACCAGGGACATTGCCACAGCTTTTCCAATATGATGGAGAGTGGCTTGGCAACCACATCAGCCAGTTCCTTCAGGACCCTAGCATGCAAGTCTAGCCCCATCGACATCTACACATTCAGCCTCATGAAGTGGTCTTAGAGTTGCTCCGATCCTACAAGGGGAGGAATTTTGCTCCCCCCAGCCCCTGCCTGTAGATTCAGGGACATGACAGACACGGAAAGCCTGGCAGCCAGCAAAGACTGAAGAAAAGATCTCACTGAGTACCTCAGCCTTCTCCATGTGTGTTGAATCCAGTTCTCCCTTCTCATTTACCAGAGGGGTACACTCTTCCTTTGCCCGTCTCTTTTGACCAACATACCTGTGGAATCCCTTCTTGCTATTTTTCACATCCCTTAACAAGTTCAGTTCCATCTGCTCCTTGGCTTTCCTGATCCCAACCCTGCATGCCCAGATGGCACGCTTGTATTCTTCCCAGGCCACCCATCCTTGCTTCCACTGCCTGTACTTTTTCTTCTTTTCCCTCAGTTTGACCAGTAGGTCCCTGTTCAGCAATGCCTGTTTCCTGCCTCCTCTGCATGATTTCTTACGCTGGGTAGAGGAGAGTTCTTGTGTTCTCAGAATGGTGTCCTTAAAGAGCTGACAACTCTGTTCTGTACCTGTGTCCCTCAGAACAGTTCAAAATGTAGCTCATACTATAGCAGCACCACTTAATTCAAGGAGATGCCCACCTATACTCAATGCTCCCAATAAGCCTGCTTTAAAATGTAACAATAATTTAATATATTAACGCCTCTAAATAGCTAAAGACATAAGAAGAACCTGGCATAAATAAATCCAGAGGCCTGTCATTGTATATAACTTGGCTGATCTACCTTTGGCAACACTAAGTGGCAGAGTTTTAATACCATCAAAGTTAATTAGTGATGATGACAAAAGGATGTGTAAGGAAATAAATTACTGCCTGCTCTTTGCCGGCCTGCTGGACCTGTCTGTGTAAAAGGGACTATTCACTGGAATAAGCAGTTCTTGGTTCTATGGAGAGGTTTTTGTGTATTAACAGACAGACAGGTTTCTGAGCTGGATGATCATTCATACATCTTGCATTTCCTTAATGCTTTTCTAAAATTTCAGTGAACTGTCATTTCCTATTTAATTAGAATGTGTCTGAATGCAGAAGCAGTAGTGTAAACTTCTGCTTATTTTGCTGGACCAGTCTGGCCACCTTGGGTTGACAAGGTTGATCTGTACCTGAAAATCATCTAGTGTTCTTAGGTTTCTGAAGACAGCCCACCAATTCCAGGTGTGGCAATATCCCAGGACAGAGGCAAAGCCAGCATGGTTTTTTGTGTCAGTCACTGACCAAACTTTCCAGAGCAACAATTTTTAATGCTACTTTCCAAGACCAGCTTTGAGTAATATGGTCCAGAGGCACAAGTCTCCTGAATCCAGCACTGATTGCTCTGCCCAGTGCCTGGTCTCTGAATGTTTCCACTACAATAAGGAAACTAAATTGACTCAAAGTATTGTTTCAAAACAAGAAGAATCTCAAATGTCTTTGATCAGCCTTAATTTCTGAACTGACAGAGGCAGCACAACCACGGGAATAAATTTATAGGTAGGATCAAGCTGTCTCTTTGCATCACAAATTGACTGCAAGCATAAAAGTAACAGTTTGCACACACTACGGTGTCCAACGATGCTGTAAAGATTCCCTTTCCCAAACACAGCCTGCCAAGTGTCAAATATGTTATTAAGTAGAAGTAAAAGCTATAATAATCTCTCCCTAAATTCTCCTTGGGGAAGTGAAGCTTTATACTGTTCTTAAGACCAGCAAGTGCTTTAAAGGCATAGTTCAATCCTGTACCAAAGCACTAGCTATGAGAAATGACATTTGTATTTAAACATTTTTCCTCCTGCAGGATTTTGGAACAATTGTAACATTTTCAACTTCTGCAGCAACTTCCTTCCAAGGACTTCAGAATGTTTTAGAGGCAATAATTAATTTAAGTTCCCTGAGGTAGAGAGGCAGCAACAGCAGCACTTTCCACACAAGGTAGATTCCCATGACGTAGATTCCCTGAGGTGCCACGTGGAACTGTGCACAGGGCAGGCAACAGAGCTGGAAACTGATCCCTGGGGCTTCCAGTGTCAGTGCTTTGCATCAACCATCAGATGTCCTCCTCTCCCAGTCCACATGTGCTCAATGGAATGCTTGGTAAATTCTCATTATATTGAAGAGAATGCAATGAAATCTTTCTAGCACTTATTTACAGTAAATGCACATTATTATCTCTAGCTGGTTTTGTTTTAATATCTTTGTTTTTTTTTTTAAGTGAGCTCTTCTTCCTTATTATTAAACAGCTGAAGAAATACAGAGTTACCAACGGCTGACTACATTAGTCTCAAATGTCTTTTCAGTGTATTAAAGTGTTTTCAATTACCTCCTAATACACCTCCAGGGAGCCTGGGAGAATGGAAGGATTAGTAGAATAATGAGTTTAAATTATTTAGGTTTTTTTCTTCTCTTTTATTATGTGACTATGTTGGATTGAATCCTAGACCGGAGATATTTGATAGTACAAGCTGGGTTATATCTAACAAGTGATCTTGATCACAAATCAAAGGCTTGAAAGAAAAGGATATTAAAATGCAAATTTCCCCTCCTTCTCCAAGGAAGATACAGTAAAAAGGGTGGGGATATCTGTTTTATTTGCATTGATGGAAATAAGGTGGCTATTGTAGCAGTTATTGAAACTGATCTTGAATTACAATGAAATTATCAGGCAGATGACAGTTATGAAGAAAAGAGTGCACATGATCCACTCTGACCTTATTGCATCATGATGTAATAAAACTCCTGAATTCAGACAGATTAATTACTGGTGGAATTTAATTTCAGGAGGGGTGATCAGAGGTAGCTGAGATTTGCTTGCTTCCCTCTGCTAGCTGCTTACGTGTCTGTCACCACTCAAATACTGGATCATTTCAAAGCTGCTAGATGTATTTTATCCTTATAAAATTCTGCTAAGCTAGAGAAATTTAATTTTTACTGCATTCAGGAACTGGAAATACTAAATCACAAGTTAAAGGTCACATTGAAAGCTTAGAGAAATCCAGGAAATGCAACCAGTATTTTCTGAACTTCACCCCTACAAACCATCCCTGGTGAACCAAAGATCTACAGAATGCAGTGAAAAAGATATGGTATTACGAGACTGAAAAGGTTTGTGATGGCACAGTTTACCTGTCTCCATTTTCATTCCCAGTCCTGTTGATGCCCTCACATGATTTTCAAGCAAACCTACAGTTTTCTGCTCTATCCAATTACCGCTTAAAGCAAGTGTGATTTGGCTTCCCAATTAATTTTTATGAATCTGAAAAGTTATATCTTCTCACTTCTGTCATTGCATCCGTCAATATCTTCACCATAATAAATAAGATTCCCTTAACACTGAAAACTGGTTTCTGTCCTATATCGTGCGGTGGATTAAGCGTGGATTTGTGAATGACAGGTCCTAATGCCAGAACTCCAGCAACTGATTTAAATGAGGCTCTAGATATGTTGCTTAGTTCCTACTTTCTTTAAATGGATCCCTAATTAATTAATACAAGCATCCTAATAAATGAGAAAATATTGCCAGACTATAGTGTACCTTTGTACTGGCAGCACCTCTGTATCATAATTTAAAAATGCACCAAATTTTAATGTCACCAATAGAAAATAGAGAGGATCATGAGAAATCAATCAGAAATAAGAAATGCATATGAAATACTTGAAGTAAAACCCCAGTTTTACTTCCAGTTGTAGAATAATATCAGCCACATACTGGTTGAAAGAGCTGAACTGTTTAAACTGCAGTAAGTTTGAATATTTTCCAGCAATTTTTTTCCCCTCCTCGGAAGTAATTAGTCAAAATAAACAACTTTGGGGGAAAAAAAAATACATCCCCACACCTTCTAGGTACAGTATTGAACTTTAAAAATAGACTCATAGCAGCATATTGAAGAGATACAAGAACTAACACCAAGGAGAGCAAGAATCATGAGCCTGGAATTTCTTATGCTCACACAAATCTTTAATCACAAATGAGTGCCTCTTCAGCTACTGTTGGCTGTCTTTTTCCTACCTTTTTTTTTTTTTTTTTAAATTTTGTTTCCATTCCCCTCCCTCCACATAAAACAAAGGAAAACAAAACACCTACTGGAGAAGCCTTAGTTCATCCTTATCTACAAGACAGAAAAAAAATCTGTCCCTCCTTGTCATGAACATTTGATTTATTTTACTCTTTTTAATTCACTTGTTATAAGAGATTGCATATTTTTACTAACAGATACAACAATAGTTAATCCAAAAATATCATTTTTCTCACTCGTGCTTTGTGCAACCGTTAATGAATAAGTATGTGTAGAGATTAAATTTGAAATAAAAATCTAAAATATTTGCCAGATACACGAGATGATTAGAACAGGATACAAAAAAATTATCATAGAAATAGAGAAATTAGCATTAAAGGCCTCATTCATATCTTCCATAAGACTCATTTAAACACTGAATAATTTTAAGCTGGAGATTTTACCTAGTCTTCCACCACCAGAAATCAGAGCCAGACAAAATCTATTAGTCTTATACTGTACTTAGAAAATCCATTTTCAGTTCCCTTCAGTGTTACCATGATCTCTTGTGACAGGTATCAATTCCTTATGATGAATGCTATGAGAAGTGACTAGTGTATTTTCAAGGAGCCTTCACCTACATTCATCTTCATCTCCCTCTAGCATACCATAGCTAGCATGCTTAGGACAGTGTCTATGTTCTGCTCAGAACAGAGGCAGCCAGTTGTTGAAGAAGTCTGACAGCTCGGACACTGTTATCTCCATCCGAGCAAGATGGACTTCAGTATGAAACATGAAGATAGCTCCATCCACAGTCAAGCTTAACTTGCAATACTAATAGAAGCCTTTTCACTCTGAGACAAATTAGACCCAGCCACCATAAAAAAAATAAAATGTTAAGGAATGATGGAATCTTCTGGTTATATTGGATTTCAAACATTGTGGTAGTAGGAGATTTAAGGGAAGTTATAATTTGGTAAGTAGCTCACACATGGATGAGAGGCACCGTAGCTCTGTTAATCCTCTTGGTAAATCCCTATCTGCATTCATACACAGCCCAGAATTTAAGACACTGCATACTGTAGCAGAACTATACCTGGAAAAACCAAAGCAACAGCAGATGCTTTCTGTGGATGTTAAATATTTCCACATGTCCCTAGGACAGTCTGTCAGCTCTGAACTGCTACCCAGCAGAAAAGGAACTCAGTTATGGAAGAGGTGTGTATGTATCTTTTGAGTGCCCTTCTCTTGTTCCTTGTAAAATGCGTTAATGTGAATAGATTGAAAGTTTTAGCCTGAAGTAAACTGACTACATTATGAATAATGACAAATTATGCACATTTATACAAGATAATCAGTCAACGTTCTCACGATGGGAGGCAGCTGATGTCCAAACAGAATGGTTTGAATTTGAACAAATAAGTTCAAATTGTCCCCATTGGGCACATCATTTTATAGTCTACTAGAAACTATCTTGTCATTTTCCTTAAAACGACAGTTTCTAATTATACTCATACTTGAGCTTGTTCTTTTTGAAATTTAATGAACCTACACAGCCCCACCCTCCCTCAGCCACTTTACTTTGGACACAAATACTCAACAGCTCATTAAGTGATGCCATAGCATGATAAATATGGGCAACAAAGCTGGTGAAAGGGATTGAAGGTCTATGAGGAGAGGCAGAGGACACTTGGATTTTCCATTCTGAGGAAGAGGAGGCTGAGAGGCAACCTCCTTGCTCTCTGCACCTCTCTGAGGAGGAGAAGCAGAGGGAGGTGCCAATCTCTTCTCTCTGGTTACCCATGACAGAACAGGTGAGAATGGCACACAGCTGCAGACAGATTGAATACTAGGAAAAAGTTCTTTACAGTAAAGGTGGCCAAATACTGGTATAGGTTTCCTAGAGAGGTGGTTGATGCCCATGGCTGTCAGTGTTCAAAAGACAAGTTTTGATTTTTGTCAGATCTGAAGAGGTCAGTCAGTTGACTAGATGATCTTTGTAGGTCCCTTCCAACTGAACTGTTCTAATTCTAATGTGTATTCAGATGTTTCTTATCATCTTGACACTGTATGCAGTACTGTGGAGACCTTGTTTTGGTTAGTACTTGGTGGAGGTGGAAACCTTTTTCTCAAAATGTACACACATACGTACACTCATCTCATGCCCCAGGTAGAGTGGAGCCAGATGGCAGCCATTAAACACAATTGTTTCCTCTGGGAAACTTGTGTGATGTATATCCCTCCTGACAACAAGGTCAGAACAGTCAAACCCCTTGCACTGCTTAACAGGGAGTCAAACCTGCAGAGTTGCCAGAAATCTGGGATTCACCTAGATGTTCTGGTTCTCAGGTCAGGTATTAAATTTACAGAGAAATGCCAGATCTGAAGAGCCCAGAGGGAAAGGAAGTCAAATGCCAGTTCTTTCCCCTAGAAGAGGAAATTTTAAGCCCTTCAAAGCAGTAAGCCCTTGGTCCCTAACTCCAAAAGAGGCAGCCCAGCAGAAGCCTTCAGGATGGGCCCCAAAGGCAGCCACTCTCCCTGAGGCTGGAGGATGAGCAATAGTGGACACAGAGGCTAAACTAGGATCCAGAGAGATCGGCTGACTTCCCTGTCTTCAATTATCAGACACAGCTGAGTAGCAAGATTGGCACAGACTGTAAAATGACACTGTGCAGATATTCTGCTTGCAGAAACACTTCCCTGATTAAATGTCTTATTGAGTAACTGCAAAATATAAGAAATTCAGGATCCCCACCCCCTAACACCACCTTTTTTAATAGCACTATAAAGTTTGTGTCTCTGATGGGCATATTGATTTTTGTTTCACGGATAGTACAGCTTGTTAGGAATAGTCTAGTGGAAGAGTACTATTTTTAAGTCATTTAATCTTCATGTCTTTTTTTTTTTTAATCCATCCTAAGACTGTGTGCTGGGACCAGTGCATTAACTGCTTTTTTCCTCAGCTTGAATGCTTACAAGAGCCCCTGTAAAATGGTTAAAATATCAGGCAGGATTTCTGTCACATAGAAAACACACTGGCCACATAGTCAGGTGTAGTCTGCTACTTCAGAAAATTTCTAGATCTTTCTGGAAGTAGATGCATAGTCTGAACATGTTTATCTACAGTAAATAAACCTTACTTCAGCCCAGTACAACTTATTAAAAAATGCCCTTTCACATAGACCCAAACTGCTTGCCTGTCCCTCCCTGGAGATACATACTTTCGCCTGACCATGCAATTTACAATAAAAAGATATTACTCTATTTATGAGCAACCAACCAAATACTATATTGTTCATGAATATGCTGTCCTAGGATTTGTATTTGTGCCTTAGTTAACAGTGGCAAACTGTATAGTACTAACAACATGAATGCCCTCTGCTGTGCAGATCTCACACTACAGAGGGACTGCCACATCAGAAGACCAAACAACTGCACCTTGACCCACCCTCCTTGCCCTGCCTCAATCCCACAACAGCCAGGAGTTCAGGGAAGGATGAGAGGCCCCAGGCACTCAGCAGTATGGCTGCTATCTGGGTAGAACTTTGGGATCTGATGAATACACACTGTGAGTAAGGCAAGGTCATAGCAAAGCTGAATACACAGGCAGCAGTTATAGGGGCTGTTATTTCACTCTGTGAAGGTTGGGGAAGCAAGCTGATAGTAGTATGTGTTGTGCTAATGGACTGGAGTGGCCTTACAGGTAAAATGGGATTGGAGCCAAATGTTCGCTTCTTAGCATTTCCACAGGTTTGTTTTATGATCACAGGCAACTCACATAAGCTTTCCAGACTTCTATTTCCTTATCAGTAACAAGGGTAGTGATATCTATCTCTCAGGGCTGCCATGAAGTCAGATTCATTATGATGCGTTCAAGGTACTCTGCAGTGATGAGTGCTCATCCTAGGCACATCGAAGGCAATAGAAATATCCCCACTGACTTCAGTGAACTCCAGGGACAAGGCATTTAGAGTAGCCATTCCCTGTTACAGTATGGCATAGCATGAATCCTATTAAGAAACTGAGTGTCTTCTCCTTTTCAAATTAAAAAGATGGCTACTGGAGAAATCTCCACCTTTTTTAACAGCACATTCAATGCAAGTACCTTAAGCAAAGACTTGTGGAAAATCTCATCAAGAAGGGAGATCACACAGTGAGCCTGTCTGCAGCAGCCCTAAGAGTCAAAGACTGCAAAACTCATGACCAGAAAAGTCAAAGTAGGTGCATATGATGGGGAAAGTGGACTGTTGGCTACCTGCCTGAGACACTTAAGTTTAAAGTAAATAGAGAACTGCATTATCTTACTCGGTGAACATGCACTAGCAATATGTTATGTCTTGCATTTTGCATTAATTCTAAACTCTTCTCAAAGCTTCGTGAATATTTTCTTTAAAATAAATTTTAGAACCAAATTCAACAATTGCAAAATGTCTTTTTTTATAATCAGAGAGTAGTAAAGAGGCCTGAACACTACTTTTAATCTCTATTGCTTTGATAATATCTATAAACAGAAAAGGCTGGGCATCACTGTCCAGAAATAAGGCTTACTGGATTGTCACAGCTTCCATCAAATCATTAAACACTCTCATGAGCTAAACAGCACAGATAAGCCTCTATCTGGGCAAATATGTTTCCCTTTCTGTCCCTCACTAAAGTTTTCTGGGTTTGTTTCTGAAATTAAATATAAGAATACTAGAACAATTTGAAAAAATATTAAAAAAAAAAAAAACACCTTCAAATTAAAAATGAGGTTTTTTTACCTGTTCCGAATGTATTGTTTCCACATTGTCTTCATGGCATGTTCTGTGTTCTCAATGTAGACAGAAAGTACCATAGGAGAAGTGAGTTACCTTATACATGGACTTTCCACGTGGTACTTTATTCACAAGAGATTCACTTTGCTATCTCATCTCATTTTTACATGTTCAATCAATATCTCTATATGCTAGGCACACACAGTAAGAGTTATTTGAAAATTAGATCCACACACAATGTTTCTCATGAAGGTGTAGCTGCCCATGGCTATATCCTACAATCCTTTATAATTAATACTTTTGTGTTCTCAGACCCTAGTATAGTTTTGGCCTGGGCTTTTCTCCTTTGTATTTAACACCACAAGGGTTCTCTGTGAGCTACATTATTTCACATGATTCAAATGTGAAAAGCTGTTCAGTACTGTGGTAGCTTCTCTTTGCCCAAGTAACTATGGCAGTACTGATTACCCTTAATAACGTCATTGTGCTGCATGCACAAATCAAGCATGAAGAGCAATCAGGTGGAGAATTAGATTGTTTTTTTAAAAAATGGATCTTTATTCCTGCTACATATCTACTAGACCTTGAAAACAGTAATAGGATGGCTTTTAAATTCCTGCAGCTTTGATAAGAGATGAGAGGCAAAGACAAATATATTCCTTCCAGTTTGGTAGTGATAGTAGGCATTGCTCAGTGCCTACAGGTTATTTAAAGTGCGAGTTACAAAAGAATTATGAAAGAAGGACCTGAACTGCATATTTGGTTGGTAGAGAGAAATATTTTATTAGTGTAATGACATCTTTTGCGCAGATGTAACTGTACACAGCTCCACAGTGAGCTCAGTGGTACATGGAAAGACTAAATCTCAGTCAGTCAACAGGAAAAGAAGAAGTCAGTCAAAGGAAAAGAAAAGCAAAAGAAAGCAAAGGAAATCTAAAACTATCAGTGGCCAAAGTGGTTCTGGATGAATCACAATTGATCTTACTAAGAAAACTTCAGAAATCAGAAGATTGTTTTGCTGCTGAAGCAGCTCTAGTTCTTCCTACACCCCGAAATATCTGGATGCCACCTCAATGCAGGATATGACCCATGGTAAGATTCTTCCATTTTCAAGGGGTCAGGAACTTCTTAGAAAATAACTTGTACATGTAATCATACACAAATGCGAACCTCCTGAAAACTTGAAGCCTTGAACACACAGTAGCTCTCAGCCACATTGTTTAATTATGTCTTCTGTTTCCAAAGGGCTGGACACAGACTGAACATGAATTTAAATACTTATGGCAAAGAGGGCTCTTCATATCAAGAAATTTTAGTGGCTCCTTCAGTTTTTTCAAGAGAGAATCAGAAGTCCTCACCATTTAAAATTACTTTTTTTTTTCATTTTGAATCAACAAAGCATTCATCAACACCCAAAAAATAACTTGACTGATTCAGTCCTTGTTGGACTGAACTTGGACAATGTCTTCTGGCTCCTCTGTTTGTGCTTTTTTTGTGAAGTACCTGAATAATGAACATACTACCAAATATAAGCAAAGTTTGAGGGCCCTTTCATTTTATTCTCCTTGCTTCATTCAGATATTTAGAGATTTTTTTTACACTATCTCCTCCTTACTTCCTATCTTAGAAATTTCTTCCACCTGAGGTAACTGAGGCTTAGGCAACACTCATGAAAATGACACAAACAACATAGATATTTGGTCTAGTAAGCCAAGTAAAAGAAAATACAGATGATTGCTTTGGGATCAAAAAAGGGAATTTTTTTTTATTATTCACAAAAACTTGGCTCTAATGAAGAAAAATTGGATAAAAAAATAAACTAGTAATTTCTAGAAATACTCCTTATCCCACAGTAATATCATTAGGATATTTTTTGTTCTAATCTATTGAAGTCCTCAGCCATAATGTATAGCTTCCTGGGGGATGGGCTTTCTCTACTAAATGCATTTTTAGTGTTCAAGTTCCATCAGCATTACAAACACAGTTACTGCAACACGGCATGTAATTGTCAAGCTTTTGAATGCACAAGGTAACCCATTTTCTCATGCAATCAAGGATGCACAGGTGTAGATAGTAAATATGCACAAATCACTGGTTTCAATTTTTGCCTTCAAACTTTCAGCAAAATCCCCAACTGACATAATTCAAAGCACCGTTAAGTAGGATCTACTTACTGAAGTGGCCTAAATCTGTGACAACACTCTGGAGAGTCATCCAGTGCTGTGAATTATGTAGAGTAGATGGCTTTATATCATTGTCATCTCAGACCATCGTAGTCCAAGGCTGATAATAGCCTTGATCCATGATGGCCTAATGATTTAATGGTGAACCTAGAGATAGCTGTTAAACATTTCTCTGATATCTCTATCTCTTCTGTAACAAGGGCTTCTGCTGGCTGTTGCCTCAAATGATAAAGATTTTCCTTCTATCCCAGTGGAGCTCATAGCAAAGGACTCAGTACTTGCCCAGTCATTTAACTGCACTAGAGAAATATCAAATGACACTGCTACTTCCAATCAAGAAGAAAAGTTAAATTTTTCACTGTCTTTTATATGAGATATCAAGTCATTTTTCTGGAGGCAAACAAGCCAGGGCTCCTTAGCAGCTTGTCTGGTCCAGCAGATGATCCCAGGCTGGCCTTGTGGCTGCTGTAACATGCAAAGTCAGAGACAACAGGTGCTGGGTAGAGGAGAGCTGAAGAGATGAGTCAGAAGAAGCTCCACTAATTGAATAAGTCTGCTACCAGGTCTGCTGCCAGTTGGCAGAATGTGCATCCACCTCATTAAAATTCACTAGCTGTGCTGCTCATTTTAGAGCAGCAACCTTTTTGGAAAGGAAGAAGGGAGCATTTTCCCTCCACTCAAGTACAAAAATCATAAAGAGATGTTTCCACACACCTCAGTGATGATGTCTGGCAAGAATCAGAGATGTCTCTCCAAGACTAATGCCTTTCAAAGTGTTTTTAAGTTCTGCTTTTCAATTCACATCTAAGAGTTCGTGGAGAATATCACCTTTTTCTGGCTAGAACAGCAACAGACTGTAGCATAGAAGGTCTCGATGAATGGCTGAGAGCCAAATAATATAAGGTGAGGAATTGTGAATTCAAACAGCAGTGCCAGAGCTTATTTCTTCCTTCAGCAAACAGATTTTCTATTTCATAGTTAAATTAAAATCTATTTTGCTTCAACTCTTCATTTGAAGACAGAAAGCTAAGTGGCTTCTGATAAAATGCAGAGAATTAAAAATCAGTTTTGATTTTTTCTTTTATTGTTTTGTTTATTTGTTGTTTTTGTTGTTGTTGGAGGTGGTGGTGGTTTAAAACACAAATCAGCAACACCACCATCAAAACACTTCTGAGTGTTTCTGGACAGGAAATTTTCAAGCTGATGGGGATAGATCCCCTTCACCAAGTCAAGACAGGGGTGGGACGCACTGAAGCCTGCCCTCCAGGTTCTGTCTGTTTGTAAAACCTATGAGCTCTCTACAGTCTGGGAAAAAATCCCTTGCTTGGCCTCCATCTTGACAACTTTCCATATCCCTAGTCTCTCAGAACATCACTATGAGTTTTATTCACTAAGTCACCCTTCAGAATGCCATTTCAAAATAATAGCTTGCAGCAATCAGCCTCCTCATGGAAAACACCCGCAACTCACTTCTTGCTTTGATAAAACATAGCTGGGCCTCAGTGGCCTGTTACCTTTTCCTATTTTTTTCTTATGAAGAAAAATCATTAGGTCATTAGTGAGCTGGAGCACGAGACAGATTGATTTTACATTCTCAAACAATTGAAATTTATTTATTTATGAAATAATTTTAAGTAACATAGACCCTAATCCATAAAAGACGTGGTTAATTGGGTCCTGGAATTAAAAAACCCTCAATTTAGACTGTGAATAGACACCAGGGAATGGGAGGCTCTGCAGCTGGTGTGTATAGGTTGTAGGTGCAGATTTCTTCAATCTTATATATTTCTTCCCTGTTTCAGCATCAGCTCCTCAGTTACATACCTGCATAAATCTACAGTGCATAACCAGAAATCCCCTTCTGGGTTTAGCACCTGCATTAGCCTTCCAGAAAAATGACTCATTTTGTCTTTTATAACATGGTGAAGGAAGTTGCTCATCTTCATGATTAGCCATATTTGGAGCATTTATTAAGGACATGGTATTCAGATCAGTGACATTTTGTGGTGAAAGAAATGCAAAATCTTGCCTACTACTCAAGCCACGCATCCAGATGCAAACTGTGCTGAGTTGAACCATCCTTGTTCCTCTCCATATGGAGCTTGACTCTGAAGTCCTCTGAAGAAGGGATAACGAACAACTAATACTGTCCTGACATAGCCAGAAGCTTTTCTGGTCTTTGATATTTTTTATGTTCCTTCTTCCCATTAAAGGGAAAGCAAACCTATGTAACAGACACAAATATCAAGAATAGGACACAGCAAGTATGGGTGCTCTACACCTATCAAATCAATTTTCTCACTTTGCTTAATGCTCTGGCATCTCTGATTTTCTGCTTGCCCATCACTTAATTAATTAATTTATTAATTTAAAAGCTCTGCAGAATGTTTACAAATATGCATCAGCAAAGAGTAAGGGACAAATCACTTTAGTTCTCTCTATATGAAGTTACTCAACATAATGACAAAAATCACAGAAAAAAAATAGTAACCCCAGGTACTGGCTCCCTGCTTTTCTTCACTATTCAAAAGAAAAGTCATTCTTGTCAGCAAAGCTCCTTCCAAACAGATGGCTGCACTGGGCTGTTTCATACTGAACAAAGCAGGGGCCTTGAATGCCTCCAAATCTTTTACATTCTTCTCATTGCTTCCTTCAGTGCCAAGCCACACAAACCTCTTCAGCTTTGCTTAGCAATCTCATCTGGATCTGAAGGTTCTGATTTCCAAAACTAATGCCTGCATCTGTTTGATTATGGAAATGCATGCAGAGGTCCTATTAGCAAAAAATCCTAGCTTGTCTGGCATATTAATGGACTGACCCATACGCCCTGGGAGTAAAGTGTTCAGTGAAAGACTGCTCAGTAGATATTCAATAGTTTGATCCCTCAGTGGTAATGCAAATGTCAAGGTTGTATATCTAATATATGTGCTTCAAACCTTCTCACCTATTCTCACAGGATGCAGTTGCAGAGAGGCAGATGAGCACAGACAAGATGCAGCAAAGAAGAAAGGGTGCACGAGCAATAAGGACTGAAGTCAGACAGGACCCAAGATCTGCTTAAAGCCATATTACAACTTCTCTAAAAGATGGTGTTGGAAGGATGTAGCATTGAAATCACAAGTGATAGTGAGGAAAGTAGATTAAGGCTGAGTCCTACTTGATTATTCCTCCACAATAATTAAAGGCAAGCAAGGATGGAACCAAGTTCAAAGCAAACACCAGAGTACTGGTAGCAGATCTGTGGGATTTCTTGTGAAAAAAAAAAAAAAAA
>JACDJE010000187.1:170501-237463 GCA_016647715.1 Pavo muticus
GGAAAGGGAAAGAAAATGAACAGACCTCTAGGGAGGTAAACTTATTTTACTAACTATAATATAATATAATACAATCTAATTAAGAGGGATAAATCAAACAAAGTGGAGAGAGAGAGTTATCGGAGCACTTGCCTCTTCGTTGGGGAATTGAAGAAGAGAGACCACCCCCAGCCTGTCCCTCCTTGACGTGTAGGGACAGGTACCCGGATTAGAGTGTTAACACTCCCAATGCACTACATGACGTTATGATGTGGAATACTGAAAACAAAAATCACAAAACCGTGACATTATTGAAAAATACGGCCGTACTTCATCTCTCCTTAGGACTTTAGATGCCTTCCAACAAGACTGGACAAGATTTAAGTATATTAGAGGAAAAAATATATATCTTTATCCAGCCTCTACTGATAGCCTCAGTAATTCAAATAAATTCCATCTCTAAAAATCTAGAAGAATTCAGCAGAACAACATAGAAAAAGTGGTTGAGAAACAGAAAACTGACTTAAAAACTTTCATTTTTAATGTTGCTTTATTTGCAACAGTAACTATTTTTCCTTTCATATAGCAACATCTGATTAGTGTTACATCCTTGCTGTGGCAGCAGCTATTCTGGCGCCAACGAGCCTCTTCCAAGTGGGCATGAAAGAGCTCTGGATGGCAGGTAAATTACTTGCTGATGTGCTTCTAATTAGTAGTGGCAGCCCGTTCTAAAGTTTAAGCGCTAAACAAGATGAAAGGGAGAGGTGAAGGGAGAAATGAGAGATGATGAGACAATAATGACAAATAACCTGTTTGGAAAATGATTCCAAATGAGCAGAAACCTGAGAATAACCACACTGAGAGATCCTGCTTAATTCAATTCCATTGTCTTGTGCATATTTTATAGAGTGGATCCTTACTAAATCACAGAATCATCGCAGAATGGCTGATTTTGGTGCATCTGATCCAAGCCCCATGTGCGAGCAGGGCCACCCAGAGAAGGTCCTTCTGGACCATGTTCAGACAGCTTTTGATTAACTTAAAAGAGGGAGACTCCACAACTCCTCTGGACAACTTGTGCCAGTGCTTTCATCACCTGCACAGGAAAGTGCATCCTGATGTCCAGGACGAACCTTCTGCATTTCAGGAATAAACTTGCAGTAACTTGCAGAAATTGGACCACAGGAATGTTCACATTAAAACAAATAAGAAATTCTTTACTGTGAAGGTGACAGAGCACAGGAACAAGCTGCCTAGAGAAGTCGTGGAGTCTCCTTCAGTGGAGATATTCAAGATCTGTCTGGACACTTTCCTGTGCAACCTACTGTAAAGAACCTGCTTCAGTAGTGCAGTTGGACTTGATGATCTCCAGAGTTCCCTTCCAGCCCCTGTGATTCTATGGTTGGTGTCATTACCCTGCCATTATGGAATTTAAAAGCATATGTCAACATGAGAGAAAGTAATTTCTTTCCACTGAACTTAGAGCCTGTAAACATTCCCAGGCACTTTGAATTTATTACTGTGCATACAGCTAGATAGTCACACTGAATTCATATTGATCAATTGCCTTTGGAGCAAATCCATAATTTAACCTGTCTGACCTTGCATGGAAGAAGTTGAGGAGAGCCCCATTAGAAGAACTGAGGAAGCAGAAACAGAAAACCTAGAGTATTTAGGAGAAAATTCTCTCTTAAATTGATGTATCTGTAAAGATTACTTGCCTGCTTAAAGTCAGAAGAGTGCACATGCTGAAGTTGAGTATACATTAGAACTCCGCTCTTCCAACACCAGAAATCAAACTCATGCCAAAAGAACACCATTATCCCTGCCTTGGTACTCTGCTAGGATCCCACAGTATACTTGCATACCAGCTTTTTACCACAAAGTCCAGATGCTGTTTTGATCCAGATTAATTCTTCTGACATCAAAGCAACTTTTTGTTTCCTTTCCATTCACAAAGTAATGAGTTTTGGCTCTGCTTTTCTTGTCTAATCACATCTAAGAAAGCTATTTTATTTCATTTCTAATGGATGGAACAATTTTTTGGAACAGAAATTCACTTACTCACTACCCACTTGACCCAAGACCACTGTCAGAACTTAAATGACAGTCACGTTGTTTAAACAGACAGTATTACACTGTGATTAATATATATATATATATATATATATATTCAGTAGATTTTAGCTCAGTAATATTAAACAAATTTGTCTGATTTCAGGTCTTCTGCCTCTAGCTGAATTATTACTGAAGTCCTAAAGTACTTAAGAAATATTATAAATAAAACTGATCAATTGATCGGTACCTTAGTCAAATCCAAGCAACTTTCCCCGAGGAAACCACCAGTTTGTAAACTGGTAAAAGTAAACCACCGGTAAAGCTGGGACCTATAACAGAGCATCACATCACTCTGAGTCTGTATTCCTTCTCTGATTTAAAGCAGCCTTTCTGATCTACCCTTGAGATCTCTGCTTTATTTCTTCTCTTTTAACAATCTTCAAAATAAAAGTAAAGACAACCCCAGAGGCTTCAAGCAGTTTTATTTTCATTCACTCCTCATCTTCATTTTCTTGACACAGCTGACAGCAGATTTGGGCTAACAGCCGTATACTTCTAGATTATTCTCAGATGCACAAAGCAGAAGAACACCCAGAAAAGCAGGGAGGTGAAAATGCCAGTCTACCCATCCACAGTGCAACTGAGCCTTCAGAACTGAAGACCTGTATATTCTCTTCTAAATTTAGGAAAAATACAGAGACTTTAAAGGCATAACAACCAAAGACAACCATAAAGGTATGTAAGGACAAGAGCATAATCTAAACAAGGAGGAAGAGAAAGTTTAGTGGGGAAAAAAAAAAAAAGGCATAAGATCAGAGTCTAATATCTTAAAAATATGTATAATAAATGGAGGAAAATTAATTGATAGTTTGAGAGGATAGGACAGAAAGAAATAGCCAGAAACAAAGGAAGGTAGTGAGCAATACAAGTATTGCTCCATCACCCTTACCATAAAGAAGTTCTTCCACATGTTTGTATGGAACTTCCCATGTTCAAATTTTAGGCCATTGCTCCTTGTCCTACCACTACACACCACTGAGAAGAGCCTGGCCTCATCCATTTGCCTCTCATCTCTCTTTAGATATTTATAAATATTAATCAGATCCCTCCACAGTCTCAATCCCCTCTTCCCCAGGCTGAGCAAACTCAGATTATTCAGCCTTTCCTCATATGGGAGATGCTCCGTGTTCTTTATCATCCTTGCGGTCCTCCTCTGGACTCCTAGGAGATCCCTCTCCCTTTTGAACTGAGGAGCCCAGAACTGGACACAGTATTCTAAATGTGGCCTCACCAGGGCAGAGTAGAGGGGGAGGAGCTCCTCCCTCAACATTCTGGCCACTCTCTTTTTAACATACCCTAGGATACCATTGGCTTTCTTGGCCACAAGGGCACACTGCTGGCTCATGGACAACCTGTTGCTCACCAGGACACCCAGATCCTTCTCTGCGGAGCTCCTCTCCAGCAAGTAACCTCCTAACCTGTATTGATGCATGCGGTTATTCCTCCCCAAGTGCAAGACTCTTGCTCTTGTTGAACCACATTAGAATCCTCCCTGCCCAACTCTCCAGTCTGTCTAGGTCTTTTTGAAGGGCAACACAGCCTTTTGGTGTGTCGATCACTCTTTCCAGCTTTGTATCATTGGCAAATCTGCTGAGGGTAGACTCTATCCTTCATTAATATTTGGAACAAATAGAGCAGCAAGTTTTATTAAAGTAAATGACTCATAGATCCTCATTGGAGACATTCAAGAGATTACATGCAACATCACGGAGCACTTGGCAAAGAAAAAGAATCCGTGACAGACAAAGGAATAAGATGATCTATATGGGATGCTTTGTTTATTGCACCAACTTCAGCCTGTCTTTGGAATTGACATGCCAGGAGTATTTGGCAAACATTAAGACATAGCACGGTCTACTCTGAACTGATAGAAAGAAAACTAGCAGTACTGATATAAGAAATCTTCCCAAACTTCCATTTTAAAATAAAGTTTTACACATGATCACTCATACTAGGTGATGGACAACACTTTAACCTTATTCGATCTCCTTTTCTGAAATGCTTTATCAGCTGTCAAAATTGTAGACATGACAAACTTCCATTATGGCCAATAGCTCTATAGGGAAGTGACATTTGAAAAGCAAGCATCAACTCAGCTGGTTAGCTGCAGACAAGCTTTCTTAACCTTGATGAACTACATGCATTCTCCAGAACTGGAGAAGTCAGCATTTCCCAGAGGCTTTTGCCCAAATCCACACTAGATCCAAAGACAACAGCTGATATGAGACAACATGCTGTTTTTTTTTTTTTCTTTCCTCTCCCCACTACACTCTCCAGATTGTCAGGTGGGACAGAATGTGTTTTCCAGCTTAGAGATGGTTACCAAGTCCTGCAACAAGGATTGAGCATTAAAAATTAATCAATCAGGTAAAATAAGAGAGGTAGAAAACTTGTTTCTTAATAGATTGGATTATGTTAGATTTGATTCTTTATAAACCTTCAGTTTGTTTTAACTTTGTGGATTTAAAACTCAATTTCAGTTTGTTTTATTATCAGTCCACCAGACTTTAATACTCATGGCTCCTCTCTATCTCCCATGAAATCATGACATTGACTTAAAGAGACCTTAAAAAGAAATCAAAATGTTTTTGATTTCAGCTTTTGCTTTCTCTTCTTTTAGCTAACATACCAGTCCTGTTTTCACATTTTCCTCTCCTATAGCTATGGGAAGCATTTATTTCATTTAGAAATGTAAGAAATAACATTTAATCACATACTTCCAGCTTCCATATCTCTAAGAAATATATGACATAATATAAAAAGTGACAGACATAGTACCCTTCTAGAGCCCAACCTTTGCTGTTCCCCCCATCCTTATTTTGCAGCTTAATGAATAATAACAACCACTCTTTTTAGCTTGGTGACATACACCCATAAGATCATCAATATACCCTGTAAGTTCACAGAACAGAGAAAGAAAATTTCTGCTATCCTAATTTTACAGCCGCAGAGTTCCCACATTCAGAAAATTGCTTTGCTGATCTAGATGAGATTTCTGTGCATGATTAAATGCTTTGCTGACTGGCTGACTGGTGCTGTGAGTGGTATGTCATGAGGAGAAAAAAACCACCACCACCACCAACAAAAAAAAACTAACCTAAAAACCTGTGGTTTTTCAGAAGCTTTGTTTCCTACATCTCTGGCCAGTCTTCACCATCTGATTAAGCACCTTCCCAGGAATTATATTGAACATAATTAAAATCTCATGTCATATGTTTTACAAGATCCCTAACAAGAGCAAATATGTTAACTGGAGTGATCTGGTGAAACATCTATTTAGAGAATTAAAATTACAGACCTGGCAAGATGTATGTCAGGGGAGGAGATTGCACCTGGAGTTACAGACTGCCCTCAAAAGAAGTCCACCTCCATTGGGAATTAAGAGTTAAAGGTCTCAGCTCACTTTGTATCCCATTCAAGCAGACATAGCTTACACCTGGTAGTTACTTCCTAAAAGAAGTTATATGGTGAATATCAACACTTGAACTTCTCATTATCATCTCAGGTATATTGCACAGCTATAACTTTATTGGAAGCTAAAAGGATTTTTTTGTGTCTCAGTCAGACCCTTGCTTAAAATATTCTGGAAACAAAAAGTGCTGCCTCAGGCAGTTGTCCTTGATGTCTCCTCTCTGCCTCTCACAAAAACATCTGTCCTTGCTTGTGAAAATGACGAATTGGCCCAAGCTGATATGGAATCCTTGAGTTAACCAGATCCATGTAGTCACAGCCTGCTGTCGCACCTCATCATACAACTCTTCTGTCCATTGCCATCATTCACAGCAACCTACTACATCTGTGCCAGAGGGGCAGAATGATGTGTAGCCAACTAATACAAAGTTACACCCTGTTTAAATCTGTCTGTGCACCCTTCCTCCTTTGAAACTAGAGAGTCAAGGTAAAGCTATAGCACAAAAGAAGAAGGAAGTTCTTCATACCTACCTTGGGCTCCAAACCCTTGCTGCCATCACTGATGCTTGCTCATCCCTAGCATAAACTCCCCCAAAGGGTTAGGCCCTGCTTTCTGCAGCCTCCAGTCTCTTTGAGGAAATATGGGAATTAAAAAGGTTCTTGAAGTGTCTGTTTTGAGATCTTCCCAAAGAAGCAGGCATTGATACAAATTTTTTAATAACCTTCAAAAAATCAGCACATGTAACTAAGGTGTTTAAGGTATGTGATTTTAATAGACAAATGGAAGGAGTTTGGCTACCTAGATGTTGAATACTTCAAATATTGAACCGCAGAGTTAATCAGTAGAAACTGACTGCAGACCAATAAGGGAGTTAAAGAGAAACAGACAGTGAAAAGCAGCAGACTCTCAGGAATATCCTCCATAGCTGTATTTGTTATTGTTCTCAGGTACAAACCAAAATATTTTTTTCTTGATATCTTGCATTTAGTTCATAAAGAATAAAAATCTATCGTCAAGTATGACAGCAAAATGTCTGGATGAAATACCTACTGCCACATTTTACCTCATGTGCTTGGAATGTTTTGCCTCCCAAGTTCTGTATTATATATTTTCCTTCCTCTAGGATTATTACAATGTTTTCAATATGGCTTAGCTGCCCACGAATTGCATACCTGCTAGGCCACAAATTTCTCCCCTCAGAAGCAGTGAAAGGCTATTTTTCCCTTCCTTAATCAGTTAAGTGCAGACCACACAGAGAACTCAAAGGCTAGAAAAGCAAAGGCAACCAGGATGCTGTGACAAGTTAACTTAATGGGTCTTCATCATCTCTTTTTTGACAGCTCACATAGAAGCTGAGATCTGTGTAAGCATACATACACCTCAGAGTTGGATGCTAATGCTTCATGGCAGAAACCATCTCCATATAATTAGAATACAGGCTGATGTGAGCTAGGAAACAGCCAGTGGACTAACTAGTTGTGGCAGGAAGCACATGCTTCTCCATTTCCTAGTAATTAACTGGCACTGAATCAATTTCTTTTTAAACAACCCATTTTTTTAATTAAGAGATGAGCTCATAGAAATTCCATAATCAACATGAACTACAGCAGAAGAAATCCTGCAGAAGTATAGGATGCTGACAAGGGCTTAGGTAAGTTTCCTACCTCTGAATGTAATATGAGCAAGCAACTACTGCTTCCATTAAAGGTTAACAAGAAACTTACCAACATTTTGTAGATCCCAGGCCAAGATGTGAGTAGTACCAGCTTTCAGATCAGGAGTCTGTGACTTCAAGACTGCTCAGACAGAAGATTTATTTGATGAAGAATAGTTATAAGCTACTTACCATACTAGATTTTTTCTATACCTGTNAGAAACATTTTAGAAAATAAATCATTAGGGCTTAGGAAAAACAGAAAAACCTGATGGAGGGAGTCCTGTTTAAAAGTAATCAGAGGTTTTGAAAGTAACAAGGATAAGAAATAGTAAATATGTTCATTTTGTTCTTCTCATTCCTAACTGCAGCTAAAGCCAGAGTACTGGAGTAGATTAACCTATGTTTTGATTAATATGACTATTCTGTTACGTTCTAATCACAGCCAACGTTTTTCTACTCAAGTTTGCCACAAACTCTTCACAAATAGTTAATTTTGCTGTGAGCATGAGCCCTTTTGTCCTGCTCTGAGGTCACTGTGATTAGGAGAACACTGTTTCAAGAGTTGCAGGCCAGAATGTCAAGACCTCACACTCAATCTGAATGTTTGTCACTGATGTTTCCACACCTTTTACACTGAGTACTAAACTTGGAGACTTGCTACACTTCCCATTCTCATGAACAGATGTGTACCATCTATGTTTGATCATGATACATCACCATTCAATTTCCATTAAAGTGGATCTCTTGTACAGATTATGCAGTCTTCTCCAGTTCTACAAGAAATTATCCGTCCATGAATGCTCTTCAGCTTATGTTCAGAGACAGTTTGCACCCCAGGAACACTTTATATGAGACTGAACCACAAAATTAGTCTTCTGGGATAAGCTCACCTAGGAAAATACAGCTACCTGGCTGTTTCCTTCCTAGGACTAGAGCCAAGGAGTAAGTATACAAATGGCATCAGCCATGCAAGCTGACACAAGGGCCTCTGGAGCAATTCAATTACAATTAACTAATTTGAAAGATCATTTCTGATCTTAAACTTGTTTGTTTTGCATATTTGTGTGCATGCAGCTAGGTTCTAGAGACTTGCTCTTTCTCCTGCACTTGCATATCTCATCAAGTTCAAAACACAAACAGCAGTAGTTCACTATAGCCAGACAACTGTGTGTTTCTTAAAACATACTCTTAGGTTTAGGATCATAGGTTTTTGACTCTGCCTACCCTGAACAATGTTCCATCGCAGCAACAGTCTCATTCGAACAGCAGTGCAAAGTCACGCAGTTTGGCCTTCCCCTCCTTCTTCTCCCCGCTCCCTAAAGCAAACTCATTCAATGAATAATATACAATTTCCAATGCAAAAGGATATTACAAAAAGCAGGAAGTTCTTTCAGGGACACGATGATCTAGATCTATACACAAGAATAAAGAAGTGTGCCTACAAGTATTTATGTACATATACATGTATAACATAACTACATTCTACCAAGAAAAACCATCAATGCAGGGTTTTCCCTCCCTTCTTTTTTTTTTTAAATTTAATAATATACTAAAAGAGCTTGTTTCAAACACAGCAGTCTTCAAATTTTTGTACATAACTATCTTCCACAGAAAAAGAAATATGAATATATTTAACTTAGTGCACCTATAGGAAAATTAGTCTCACAACTCAGGAGACTATATTGGATATTGATGTAAAGCCAATGAGGATGCACACTTTCACCTTCTTACATACACCTACTTCCTTGCTAATATCCTTTAATGGGATTGCTATTAGGAAGGGAGAGTAATTTATTTTTCATAGTTTCCCTCACCTACTGGCCCTTCTACTGAGTTTGACAACAGAGAGAGACAATTAGCAGCAATGGTGAGCTGGATGCATATGTTATGAGTTAACTGGCAGAGAGGATACACTCCATTTTCTTTAATATGTTTAGACAATGAGCTGAAGTAGACTTGACCTGCTGACTCTCTGCAATAAACTACCATACAGTATTATCATCTCCCTGAGCCAGCTAATGCCTCAGGAGTTTTGGGTTTGGGTTTTTTGGGGTTTTTTTGTTCGGTTGTTTTTTTCTGTTTGTTTGTTTTTTATAGTTTTAATGTGACTAATAACAGTTCTTAAAGGGAGAATAAAATTAATGATTACAACACCTGTAGAGAGGAGTCACACATCCAAGGGCTTGATTTTTTTTCTTCATAAACATAGTTGCTGCCATATCGTTAAAATATCAAGATTAAAACTGAATAACAAGACAAGTTGCACAGTACTAGGAACATAGTAATATCAGTAGGTGGGATTCAAACGGCATGAGCTGCATTATATGTAGGTACATACAGTATCTGTACAAGTAGTAGCAATGCAGTGGATGTTTTCCTTACAGAGCTGTAGTGGTGATACCAACAAGTTGGAAGACAGTTGTACTTCTAGTTGTACCTAATGAGAGGATGCAAAATTCAGCTGGAAAAGAGCTATAAAGTCAAGTTCTACTAACCATGGTGATAAAGTATAAAGCCTTGAAGCAATAGGCTATTTTATTTCACTAATAGGACTGCATGCTATACTACCAATTTCACCTTTCAATCCAAGGAAATCATTTTATCTCATCAGACCAGCAGTACATGCAGTAGTCCTCATTCTAAACTCGAGTGCATGTGCATGAAAGACTAACAGTGATGTAACTTTTACTGACCAGTGAGAAAAGAAATTACTCTAACAGCACAATTCAAGTCACTATTGGCATTCTGAAAATGACACCTCTCCTATGAGGAAAGGTTGAGGGAACTGGAATTGTTCAGCTTGGAGAAGAGAAGGCTCCGGGGAGACCTCATTGCGGCCTTCCAGTACTTGAAGGGAGCATATAAACAAGAAGAAGAATGGCTGTTTACAAGGGTGGATAGAGATAGGACAAGGGGGAATGGTCTTAAACTGAGACAGGAGAGGTTTAGGTTAGATATAAGGAGGAAGTTTTTCCACACAAAGGGTGGCGACGCACTGGAACAGGTTGCCCAAGGAGGTTGTGGATGCCCCATCGCTGGAGGCATTCAAGGCCAGGCTGGATGTGGCTCTGGACAGCCTGGTCTAGTGGTTGGCGACCCTGCACATAGCAGGGGGGTTGAAACTAGACGATCATTGTGGTCTTTTTCAGCCCAGGCCATTCTATGATTCTATGATTCTATAACTTTCCCTTGAATAGTTCAAGTGAGGAAGCCTAGATCTTTGTTCCAGCTGTTGGTGTGCAAGTGTTTGGGTGTCTACAAATATCTTATTTGGTAAAGTCAAGGAGGGAAGTCAAGAAAGCACCATTTTAATATTCTGAGGCAATTCCTAGAGACTAGGGCCTTTAGATTTCTTTGAAAACAGCATCAAAATTAATTTTAAATATGGAGTAGAATAAAAACCACTGACAAAAACAGGTTTCATATGTGATAAACTTCTGAACTTGAAACAAGATTTTCACTCAGCTATTTCGTTTCTTCTTTCTATTGCTCTCCCACCTCTACAACCCTTTGATTTTTCATCTTTCATGTCTTCTTATTGACAGTCCCAGTAAAGCACTCATTTGTTCAGGAAATTTCACTGAAATGAACCCACTAACATTGTGACAGTTTCCAACAGCAAACAGCCTTTCTGCAGAAATCTGCTGAAATGGTCATAAGCTGACTCATGCATTTCTAATGTCAGGAGGAAAGCTGCAGATTGAACAAGCTCTTGATTAGTTGTATCACAGAAAGGGCAGANAACCTGTTCAACTCAAAAATTTTGCTATAAAGAAATTTGCCTATAAATATTTGTAATAAAGGAAAACACAATTATGTGGTGTATAATTGGAAACTAATAGGACCAGCCACAATGAAATCACCTCCTAAAACTGTTCTTTCAATGATTTTCTCACAGAAACCTTTACAGGTAGGAGGAAATAGCACAAGCATTAACAACAAGACTATTCTTGTATCAATAAAAGTGATATTTGTCCCACCATTAAAATTCATCCAGCTGCCTCTATAAACCATGAGTCATACTCCCATTTGTCAAGATCTGACATAACCAGATGGCTTCCTGGTTTCTATAGCTACTTGAACTCTGGAAAGAACAACTAGGAGAGGAAAAAGTAGCCTAAAACTGTTTTTTCTTCTTCCCATGATTCTTCAGTGCATACACCCAGAGGGATCCTACAGTCTAACAGAGGTTTGCTCACATGTTTGTTGCAGCTGTTGAGAAAGATGTCTCAGAAGACTTAAGGCTTTGTAAGGTTTGTATTTGCTTTTAAAATGTATTAAGACAAAGCCAGAGCTAAAATCCACATGGTTGCTCTTGTGTAATTGTTGGCACATGTTAACCAAACCTTCTGAAGGGAAGATGGTGGTAACTTCAGCTTTGAGGCACATCCTCTAAGATATGGTCTAAACAAAGGCAAAACAAACATCTACAGATATTGCTGTAAAATCATTTAATAGAGGGGATTGTCCACATTTTTGGAAGCTAGGGTTAACATTGTATTTTTCTTATTACTACCTAAGATAATTTAAGCACATTAATCTGACTTCAGAATCACAGTGAAGACTGTCTTTTCTTGTATCTTTCTTGTATCTACCCATCTTTCTTGTATCTTTCTTGTATGTATCTTTCTTGTATCTTTGTATCCTATTTTTTCAATGGTTAAGAAGTTTCCCTATATACACAAAGATTCTTGGAACACCTGTAGAGTACTAGGAGCTGACAGCTTTAGGACTGGTATTGTAGCACCGAACAAAAGGTTCCCAGAAGCTCCTTTGTTTCCCAAATTTCTGCCCCTTTCCAAGCACACCATCCTTGGCTATCCCTCTAGGAGAGGCACAGGCCTGATCCAACACCACTAGAGCCCAACGCAAGTCTGCGTTGTTGTGCAGATTCTCCCCAGTGACTTGACTCAAGCCATCTCACACCTAGAAACACTGCTACACTAGCAATCAGGAGTACCTAGCTTGGCTACCAGTCTGCTTCCAGGCTGGAGCAAGACTTGCTACTGCTGTTTTTTTCACTGTCATTAAAACTTATCATTTTATCTCAACTTGGCAAAACTAAGTGGTATAAATCAGGTCTTTTAGTTTCCTAGCTTACGTTTTCAAGATGCACTTTTTTTCAGGAAAGGATTCAAACATTTTATTATAGTCTATCCATGTAGAACATTTTAATACATTCATCCATTTTTATTTGCATATGAGTAGGGAAAAATGTTGTATTTGGTTTGCAAAGAATGCATTTCAAAGTGAAACAATCAGTTCTGGTAAGCTTGAGATACAGAGCTTGGCTGCCTTCTCAAACAGCATCTCCCCCGTGACTAGAGACACAAAAAAGCCATGTAGAAAATGCACACCCCTGCCTACCATTTTGCTTTTCTGCTCCAGATAGAGTGAGTGGGTGGGCAGGAGTTGGGGGTTAAAGGCGTTTCTCAGACCATAGAACAAACATGCTTGGCTCTGCCAGCTAGAATGATGTAATATGGTCAGATGGGGCTGAGTAGGTGAGCATGTGATTTTGCTGGGGAAAAAAAAGAAGGGGGGGGAGGGGGGGAGGGGAGAGGATTTGAGAAAGATAAGAAGCATCAAGAAGATAAAGACTTGAATGGCCTTTGATTAGACTTCCTCTTCTGAATTTGAGGAGCATAGTGGGTCTGAAATGATTCAACTGTCAGCATTACAGTGGCTTCCCTTGCAGCCCTCAGTGGTTTGCCACTGTAGAAATAAATTGACAGATTTGCATGTGAAAGGTCTCTATTATCATTTCTGGGCTTCGGGTGGATTGAAAACCATCAGATCTGAAAAGAGGAAAAGAATAGTTTTCCCTTTAATAACAAATAAACAATTCTACTTCTCTTATGTCCCCTTCCTCATTGCTCAAAAAGAGAAAAGAACCTCCTCCTTCCCAGACGTCAAGGAACAGAGATGAAAAGCTTTTCCCTTACCTTGATATATGTTGGCTTATTTAGCAGTAGGGATTAGTACATTAGTTTAAGAAACAATATATTAGTTTAGCAAAAGGAATCCATAAGTGATAGTTCTAAAACTTTCTATTTCAGCTTTAGTGTGTGAATAGTCTTGTTTTCCTCAATAATTTTGCACTGAGGACACAATAGAATACTTTTATCTTTCGCCTCAATAAATATGAAGATGTTTTCCTTGGGTTCCACATATATTGTTTCAAAAAGTTGCTCACTATGGCCTAATAAGCAATGGAAATTTTCCAAAGTGGATGAAAGTGAGTCAATAGCCACAGTGATTAAGTTGATGGTGAAAAATGGGGAAGAAGAAGGTGGGCGCTAGACCACCCTACCTGCCCCTGAGCATGCCCAAAGGGGCATTAGCACGTATATATGAGTCCTTGAAAAAGAATGAATATGTATGCCAATGTACTGCATATGTATGTCTTAACTGTTCAAATGTTGAACCTGAACTGTGAGAGGGTGTGCTTGCTTGTCAAGTCACCCAGTGCACATGGTGAGGAATAAAGGAATGCCACTTTCTAACACC
Source organism: Pavo muticus (assembly GCA_016647715.1). Lineage (NCBI taxonomy): Eukaryota > Metazoa > Chordata > Aves > Galliformes > Phasianidae > Pavo > Pavo muticus. Next base: position 184,178 of record JACDJE010000187.1, read on the forward strand.
ACATTGGAGTTAGAGAGTTTTCTTCCCAGATTTCAGATGACAACCTTTCCTCCAATGCTCACTCCCAGGAAATTGCAGCTTGCGTAAGTCTTGAGAAGAGAGTAAAACAAGAAACTTCCCATTTGGCAAGTAGGCCTAACTTTGTATTTTGCCCACACATGGAGCTGGGCTGAGATATGCTTGCATTAAAAATATATATATTAAAATCTCTAAGGTGACCCACAGAAAAAGTAAAAACTACTTAACAAATTACAGTAGACCTCTACTAATTTTAATTATTATTGTATTATTATTATTATTATTAGGTCACTTTCTCAGTTGGGCAAGAATTGAAGACTAAGGAAAAGTTCATAGAAAACATAGAGCCTCTGAAGAACGCCCATGTTCTTGATCTTCAGCTAAGCTAATATCTTTCTTAAACACTTCTCCACTCTCAGAGGGCTAAGAGAAACTGGAGAGTTGACTCTCTTCTCCCATATATTGAATTCATGATTACTCCTTATTCACCTTTCAGTTGCAAAGGTGCTAAAACACATGCACTTTCCAGATGCATTTGAATTACAAGCCATATCAACCCCTCTAAAAGCTCCTGCCAGGATAGTGTAAACAAATCCAGGAAGAGGTTACTGTCACAAACACAACAGATTGCCGATGGAAACAGATAACCCTTACAATGACTCTGCACTCTGTTTTTCAAAAAATTATTCCTTAAAATATAGTGTTTATTTCTTCAGATCCTGTACCATCACCCTTTATTATCCAAGTCAAGTTGTGTACTCTCAGCTAAAGGCACCGTCTTCCACATGTTTTATTTCTCCTGGTAGCCAGCCATGGTGAACTACATAAACAAGCAATATTTACTGGGAGACCTGGGGATTTATTTTACTTTTGTCAGAAGTGCTGTGCTTTGCACTGCATGTTTCTGCCCTGAGTGCTCAGTTCCTGCTTAGTTGCAGCCACAGAACACTTCCAGCCAGCTATTCCAATGGCTTGTGACTAATGCTGCTCATCTGAAGTGCTTGAACCAAATATTGCAAAGACACCATAATGCAGGGATCACTTGGTCCTGTTTCCTCCTCTTTTCAGGAAGGTCTTTTTCCATCTTGCTAGAGCATGCATTGGAAGATTCCAGTGAAATATACGAAAACAAAATGAGTAGGGACCACAGTTCCTCCACTGACCCCAGTGACTACATCTGCTTCCAGTTCCCAGATGAGTATTACAGATACAGAGTAAGACCTATAGCCTGACTAGAGAAGTGCCTTTCAAAATACAGGATCCAGCACTCTATAAAAAGCTGAAAAGGCTGTCTGAGTTGTCTTTATCAAAAAAAGTCAGATTTTCAATTCTTTGAGACTCATTTCTTCTGCCAAACCAAGGAGGTATCCAGCCACCTTACTGAGGAACCTAACTTCAGTCTGCAGTTCAAGTGTCCGAGGATATTGGGCATCTAGCAAAGTCTCCCGTTTGTCTTCTTAAAGACAGGGATCTTCAGTGTGCCAAAGTTTAAGGATTTAAGTTAAATGGACAGTCTCCAGTGATATTCATAGTTATCAATCCCATTCCCCAAATACCTAGACACCTGCAACACTTGCTTCAGCACTACTTAACTAGCTAGCTGAAATGCAGACAGATTCATGTTAAGCATACTACAGCCCCTCAGAAGTTATCTAAATGAAATATTTAGAACTAACCAAAGAGTTTCAGATCTGACCTTAAGCTGAACCTTCTTACATCCCTGAACTCAAGCGTTTTAGAAAAGTTTGAAACAAACATCCTTCCATTGAAAACTTCAGGCTTTTATGTTCCTTTTCTTTAAATTCATCTGAAATCAGTCATTCACATGTAATTGGTGTTTTTCAAACAAGCAATAGTGTAACCTTGTCCAAAGGGTATCTTGAAAATCTTATAGTGTGTGCTTTCCTTGTTAAGACAACACTTCATTAAATAGCAAGTGATCTGTTTAACACAGTGAACCAGAGAGACTGATAACTTGCAATTTAGCCCTTGCTTATGACAATAACTTCCATATTTCCTACAGTTAATAGCAAAATCATGTTACTCTTGAAATCTGACTGGTGTCTTTCAGAAAGATATAGGGTTTGTTTCAAGAATACCTTGAAGAAATGAATGTCTTGCATTCATAAATTCATCAAAGAATGTTTCTTCTCCTCCAGGCAATGTTTTACATTTCAAGTCCTTGCATCAGGGGCTGGGATACAAGGAGCGTGTTCTCAGATTTATTTACTGCTTTTATCATATCCTACTAGAGAAAGCAGTGTTTTATTTGATGAAGGATCTTGGCAAGAGCTATACGATATTTGGATGTATGAGACATTGAACTTGTGATCTGCATTTGTGATGGTTCTCAGTGTAAGGGTGAACAGCACTCTGGTTTGGCTCGCTGATGCTCATTCATGTCCAAACTTTTCAGTTTCACAAAAGAAGTCTGCACCTTTAGCCAAAGGCACAAGTCCCTCTTTCTGTGGGCATGCAAGCCCACAAATGCTAACCTGGTAACTGGTGTTGTGCATTGCTTTCCCCTGCAATGTGTTTGTTTTCCTCAAGTTTGACTACTCTGAACATGAAACAAACTTGTAAAGTTCATTTGAGTCCTGGCCCTTGTGTCCTGTACAGCTCTACAAGTCTAGCACTGGAGAAGGGTTCTCCAGGAAGAAACAAGTTTTTCTGTCAGTCAGTTTGAAACTGTCCAGGGTTTCTGCATGTTAAAAAGGAAACAGGAAAAAAACAACCAACAAAACAACAAAGTGACATTTGCTTCAGTATTATTTGTTTTCAAAGGAAATCTTTTTGGAATAAAGACTGAAGGTACTTTTCCTACAAACACTGGGCCCTGAATACCCAGCAAACAAGGCACCTCACCTGTCTGGCAAAGAATCTGAATTGAAGAAATTAATGAAACAGCACTGAAGGTTCACCTCCTAAGAGGTATAAATAGAAGCAAAAGACAAAAATAATTTTAAAAACATCATACACAAAAATACAGAACTCCCTCAGATGAATCTAGCCTATGTACATAGGAAATGATGAATGACAGTGTTGACCCAACACCATGTCAGCTGCAAGTAGGCAAGCATTGAATACCTGTGGGATTTGACATAACAAGAGACTGAAGTAGTGAGTGAGGATTCTTGGCTTCTTTATTCCCTCGGTATCTGTCCCCAGACACAAACAATAAACCAAAAACTGGCACTAAATAATTTATTAACTATATGTTTAGCCTTACCTAGCTAGGCAGGAAAAGGTCAAAGTACAGTAAATGCTCTTCCAACCAGCAAATGTGCTGCTATTGATTAGCACTCCCAGCACCTGATGAGCATGAGTGGGGCCCCACAGACTCAGTTCACTGTGAAGAACCAGGCTGCACAGAGCTGGAAGGTTTAGCTGCTCCCCTCATCCCCCTCCTGCAGCATGACAATTTAACTGAGCAACTGAGCTGGAACACAGGGTAAATGTGTGTGTAATCGAATTGTCAAAACAGAAGGCAGTGTTATTCCACTGCTACATAATGTTTGATGCAATGGCACTTGCACAGAACAGGTGAGAGGTATGTATGCATTGGGGAATGAGTTTGTAGGCTTAATAGCTCTGCAGGACATTCCTGTATTAAATATTACATCTCTGTTTTTAGGCTGTCAGTTTGATATGCCAATAAAGTGAAATACAAACTTTTCCCATACAGCCCATGTCTAATGTCCACATGTTTAACTTCTCCTCTTGGAAAGTGCGCTCTGAGGATTAAGAGTTTATTTCAGTCTCCATGTATATTCAGCCTTAGGCTTCTCTGATGAAATTGTTGGTGGTATATCAGATTAATGGCAGTGTGATGTCCTCCTCTAGCCACGGCATCACTAGAGACTAGCACTCTACAATGGGCAAATAGAAGGCCTACGGTGCTAAAGGAATGTTTGGTAGCAGTGACTCACAGTCCAGGCCTCGGGCTCAAATCCTGCCAGGAAAACATTGCAGGATTTTTAAAATATGTTACAGACACTGGAAAATGTTGTTTCAATTCACTTCAACAAAAAGTCCTCAGATATTGAAGATGGTGCTTTTTTTGCAAATGTCTAGAATTAAAACACATGCAAATAAATGCTCAGAACTGTATGCTCTGGTCTTTTTACCGGTTGCTTATGTATTTGCTCAATGTCCATTCTTTAGGAAGCAACAGTCAGAGACCTGGAACCTAAACTGAACTAGTTTTAAAGCAGATCAGACTCATCACATCCACCTCATAATAACTCTTCACAAGGACAGTTCTATAGAACAAAAATTACTGATGCTTCCAGAAATCAAGAAAGAGCTTACCCAGATCATACAATACTAATTGTATTAAATATTAGAAGATAAAGACTGACACAGTTAGGAGAAGGACCCAAGGAAGGTGGTGGACAAAGAAGGGCTGTAAGAAGTAAAGGGAAAAGTGGGGATTTTACCTAAGAAGTGTCCCAAGAATCTAGGAAGGATTGACTGTCTGAATATAAAATGACAGAATGTCTGGGCAGATTTAGAAATACTTTTTCCTTTATAGCAAATGGCATGTGAAGTAGCACACAGGGAGAATACAAGGCCCTCATCCCTTTCTACCCCTGAACATACATAGTGCCACCTGTACCTTAGTTCCTCAGGCACATCAGCAACCTCAGCATGTTCTGGAACAGAGAGTAGAAAGGTGAGGAGCAGTGAGAAGTGGAAGGCCTTTCCCCAGGATGCATGACCCATCAGTAGCACAGCAAATATCCAAGCTTCCTTGTGTCCTCACCAATATGTTGTGCTGCCATCTTGATTGGAATAATCTTTAAAGTAATTATTATTTTTCTGAAATGGTTCACAATGTCTTAATGTTTTAAGTCATAAGAAAATAGTCAGTTCACTGGAAAAAATCCTGAGCATATTCTTATACACTGACCACAAGCTTTCTTACTACTGTGCTCCACAGCTATCCTTTCAGGAGCCTCCAAAGCTGGTAATGGACAGGTCAGGGCAGGGGTAATTCTTCAGCAAGCATTTTGCCTAGTAACAGAAACTGTACAGATAAAAACAGCTGTCATCAGCAGGTTTTCTTCCATATCAGCACTCTGAAGCTGAATTCAATGTGGTCCACTAAGAGCTGGGCCTGGATTGCTTTTCAAGGATGCAATGAGCAGCGTCTAATATGCTTCTTATGGTAGCTTTTATCAGACATATTTCTATGTTAGTTACTTTGCACCTTGTTGGGTTTTTCTTGTTTCTTTTCTTTTTTTTTTTAAACTTCCCAAACTGTTGTTGCATTTGCACTATCAAATTATCTATTTCACAGTGTTTCAGACATTTATTCTTGGAAGAGATGAGTCATATGCCACTTTTTTTTACTCCACACCAGTCTTCTCCTCTACAAGTTGAGTGGCTAAGTGATGCTACTATAAATCCATCCTTTTAGTATTTACTTTGCTGGGGTTGATGGATACACATTTGGGATTTGCTTGCTTTTAGGACATCTCATCACAGACGTTGTGTAAAGTAATAGGTATCTTCCTTCCCCTCTTCAGAAATCACCACAGCTGAAAGTGTCTATTTTGTTCTTAATCAGAGCATCCTTTGAGGAAGATTTTTTATATTCCGTAGCCTTACAGACACGGTAATTTGTTGCATCTCTGGGGAAGTCAGACCTCTTGTACTACAATGCACAGAAATAGCACTTAACTGCTCCTGTAGAAAAGGTTTAACACCTGAAAGCCATCACTAGAATTCAGCTTGCACTATTTGGCAGAAAGCTAACTCTCATTACACATGAGCAAGAACTGAAGCAACATATTCCATGTGTTTCTTCATCTGCTGTAGGCCATTAAGACTGCTGGATGTGAATTGCTTTTATTGCTACATTTATTACTAAGAACATTTAAGAAAGACTGAATGACAACTAGGCTGAGCTTTCAAAACAGAGAGTCCCATTCAGCAATTCTGAGATAACTGGAAACAAAAGCAGATCCATTGGACTTTGTGGCCAAGAATGGAGACAGAGCTAAGAATAATGGGGGCAAAAAATAATAATAAAAAAGACTCCTCACTGCTTTTAATTAAAGCCTTAAAGACTCTCCTAGGTCCAGCTGGCTCCACCAAATTATCATCTTCTGTTTCTCAGCAGAGCATCAGTGCTGTATCATTTACCGAGGTGTATTTGCTTAAGAATCGTTCTCGTTAAAATTCAATTACAATGAAACCATATAATCCCTCATTGTAATAACTTGATAGAGTCCTTAACTGCCACACCCCTTCCCCTTTTAGCAAGGAAATTAGCTCAGTAAAGAGCAGAATCCTAATTTAGCAATTAGGGTGCAGTTTCTATCAGGCTATTTCAGTAAGATCAGAAGGCAATTTACAAGGTAGTTTTGCCCATTGAAAGCTATTAAAGGCATGTCAGTAGTGACCAGAAGTTCCAGTGCAGGACTAGGAAGATAATGACATCTTTTTTGAATTGTTAAAAAACAAAACAGAGAACAGAACCTTCAGTTTGTAGTCCTATTTGCTAAACCAATATATTATACTCATGGAAAAGAGAACAAATATTACAAGAATGCGTTACAAGGCAAACTGTATTTCTATGGTACAAGCAAACACTCCTAGATTTTGAATTCCTTGATTTGGGGGAAGTTTAGATTTGCACTTTAGGGTCTGCTATCTTAAAAGCGACCACAAAATCACAGAATCACCAAGGTTGGAAAAGACCTCCAAGATCACCCAGTCCAACGATCCACTTACCCCCAGTATTTCTCCACTAAACCCTGTCCCGTAGTACAAGATCTAAACATCTAAACATTTAAATGTTTAAAACAGTGATGCTTCAATTCCCTTAAGAACAGCTCCCCAAAGAAAAAGCTATGAAATGAATTTGGTTGCGTCTAGATCTGAGAATTACAGTTTTCATCTGTTCTGGATGCCTTTCCCAGATTTACTTCTAAAAAGAGAAGATCACACACCAAAGACCATGAACTCTCTTCACACAAGACAGCAGACAATCAATATGATATTCCTTGTATTCTTTCTGGGACTTTTATTATCAAGTTTAATGGTAAAAATAAACAAAAACCTGTAGCTTGCTCTCAGTATCCAGTACACTTCCACCTGCAATAACTTTTAATTAATGTGATTTACTGGAAACAATGAGCCATTTCAAATCAAAGATAAAATTTCTCCTAGAAATGAAGTTGATGTGCTCCCAAAGTTTTCGGCACATTGAAGCCTAATAGTACCCTTTGCCAGCGTAGTGGAGTAGTGAGTTTCAAAAGTTCTTTCAGATCAAGAGGATTCCAAGACTACAGCTTCACACTGGGGAAGTTTCAAGAATGCCCAGTCAAAATTTGTAGGCAAAAGTCTAAGGAATAGCAATATTCTAACCCACAGTACAGCCAGCATTCATTCGGACCAGGATCTGATGTGAACAAGACATACTGGCTTCGCAGTGTCTTTTCACTAAGCCCATTATTAAGCTATGCAGAAGCTTTTTCCTGACTGTTTTTTTCTTTTATAACATTCCATGACAATGTACAGAATCCCATTCACAGCAGCCAGTCAATAGAAAAGAGCTCATTCTCATTGTATCTGTTTCTAACCTCAGCTCACTTCAATTCCAGCACTGCAGGGAAAGTGGCAGGACTGTGCTTCAGGAATGGGGATACAAATCTGAGGTCACTGAGTGTTTTTTCGTCATGTGCCTTCTAGCCATTTTTCAGCTTGTATTTAAAACTTCCCATTGGTCTGTCCTCAGGAAGTAAATGTCTCTTGTTTGTATGAGTTGTTATCTCATACTAAGTCTCTTTGGATCTGTCATGCTGTTCAATGAGAATTATTAGCTTTAATTAATGGAATTAATGGCTTTAACTTCCTCAGTATTTTTTTGTAACAGAACTGAAGTTACTTTCATTGTTTATGAGTGTATATATATAGGTACAGATTTGTGCAGAAACAGATAAACAGATAGATGTGCTGTCTTCATGTGCAATGACTGGAATAATATAAAGGGGCTATGTAAGAGATTACAAGTATAGTACTAAATAGACAATTAAATTAAGAATTAAAGTACATTTAGCTACACACACATTTTTATATGCAAAAGTACTAAAATATCTCTATGTATCCATCTAGTAGACAAGATTTTTGGATGCAAAAATCTTATGCATGTACTTTCTGTTGTGAGTCAATGCTTATCTTTTTCCCCTAGAAAAGGTGAGCTATTTGAAAATGGTGGAGATGATTTAGCAGAAAGTTAGTACTACATCACAGTAGATGGCTTTAGGGGGGCAGTTACTCAAGAACTGAAGTTGTCATTTAAAAACAATTAACAGGACAGAAACACAGAATTGCAGGGGTTGGGAGGGACCTCAAGAGATCATCGAGTCCAATCCTCCTGCTAAAGCAGGTACCCTACAGTAGGTTGAACAGGCAAGCATACAGATGGGTCTTGAACGTCTCCAAAGAAGGAGACTCCACAACATCTCTGGGCAACCCTCCCTTTGCATTTCTAATGCATACCATACTCCTGTCAGACTCTCAGTGTAGGTTTTTTTTTGTTTTCCCAGCTGAAAAAGACCGACGAAAAAGAAAATGCATCTGTATGATTACCTAAGTTTTATAAGTTCTGAATCACATCACTGTAGTTATACAGCACACTTGGAAGAATTATCACACAGATGGTCTTCAGGTGGGAAGTCTTTCTTTTACAAAGGAGAAACTATTTATCAAGGGCTCCGGCAGCCACTGCTTCAGAGACTCCAGCTCCCTCAAATCTCTACTGAGCTTCTGGAATGTTGACATCTGACTGCATTCTGAGCCTTTGCCTGCGGTCTGGGCAAGTCTTGCAAGGTGATGGACTGTGAAGTATACAATTGCAGACTAGCAAGATACACAATGTTCTGAAAATAGCTTATTGGAATTACATAATCCAGGACTTGTCTCCATTCTACAAGGCTTTTTCATATCAGAATTTCTCTTGTCGCTTTTTCTCCATCCTCAGTAGTATCAGGAATGTTGCTCCTATTGCATCCATTCAATGTCTAGTAGGAGCTGCCAGAAAGCAGCAAGAGTGGGCTGCTTGGTGAAGGTGGCAGTAAAGCCAGCAGAGCATCACACTCACTGGTCAGGACATAATCCCATGGTACTCAAAGGAGGAGAGCAGTGTATGGGCTGGTGACAGTGCCCCCAAACACAGCTGACCAGGCTGAGAAGAGGTTGCTGTGCCCGTTTCTACACTAAGTGTCAGCGTCCAGTCTGCGTGAAAAGCCCAGGCAGAACACCACTCTGGCCTGCCTCAGAGGAGGCTCTAAAATCAGGCATTTTGCTTTCCCTCATTTACTGCTGTGGAATCTCACCCATAAGAGCATTTTACCTCTCCAACCTGTAGGCTCTACATAAACAAATGCAATGAGTAGGTGAAATACTATAGGGTAAATTATAAAGAACTATAAGACTTATTCTGCTATAGCCCTGTGATAATCAGCATTCAAAGTAGCCGTACAGTAATCCAGTCTGTACAGCATACCAGCACATCACACACTGTGGTGTAAAATATGGTGCAGGGTCTTGAGTTTATGCATTGTTTCCTGAGCCATGTATGTCCTAGCTTCTCTATCTGACAAATAAGGCAAGCAGAATGTGGTAGAGCATTAGTTCCTGGATATTTGTAAAAGATTTTGAAAACCATGGGTGAAATATGCTATTGAAGGGCACAGCTATCTTCTTGCTGGAAGCTAGCACTTGAGAAAATGTGAAACTGAAAAAAATGGGATCTGAGCTAGAGACAAAGCAATGCATAGGTTGGAAGAGGAGATGAGAGAAGATGTGCAACTGTGGTTCTTCCCTTTGGTGAAATTCATTAAAAAAAGAATAAAAGAAAAGGAAGTGGGATGCTGCCAAAACAGACAGGTCTAATTGATTAGATCAAACAAATGACCTTCCCACAGTGATTTATGGGCTAATCTCTCAGCAAGGGTGCAACTTATCAGTGAGTAGCCAGTACAATTAGAGCTGCTCCATGAATCACTTGCAGTGTTGGCTCCTCTGGAGGACTTTCACATAGTTTGTTATTACAGTAAATGAAAGGTTTGCTTGGCTCTCCTTTCCCTGATCCAGCACTTGCTGTTGAAGGCTGAAGATTACATTAGCTGGTTTCTGTAGCCTATGCAGTGTGCTGCTTAATTGCCAGGTTTAAGCCAAAAGGGGGCATATGGAGGGGACATGAGCTGACAGTGGGGCTTGAAACTCCCATAAGCAGGAAGAGATGGGCAGCTATGTATAGCTAAGAAGCAGTGCTAGGAAGGGGCATGGATATTACTGGGAACTTACCTATGCTTACTTTCTGTGTTTTCCAATCTTAATAAAATGGGACATGAAAAAGGAACAGTCCGATGTTTTCAAATTGAAAGGAGAGAGTATATATTTACTGTTAACAAAATTAATGGGGAATTAATCCTCTATAACCCCATAAATAGGGAAACAGTTTTGTCTCCTCCATTGTTGATACTAAATAAGCTCACAGAATTGACTTAATTTAAAAGACCAATGTAATACCAGTTTACTTTGCCTGAGTCAGAGAAAAGAGCTGCTTTCACAGTTCACAGGCTAATGGTTACAAATTTTGCAATTAATTATGGTTTCTGAAGAGTTATTTTCAATCACATCCCTTTTGAGGAAGAGGTTTACTTTCTTTCTAGGATGCTCTGAGCCCACAATAATGCCACTACCAAATCAGGACCTAAGTACAGAGAGTTTATGGATGATAGATTTACCTTATGGAAATAAAAACCAAAAAATAAAAAACAACTTTAAAAAAGCAGATCATCATCTCGCTTGTATTAGTGTCTAAATCAGCCAATCTGAAACAGATTCCTTTGTCTAAGAAATATAGCTGAAGAGAATGATTCAGCTTTGTGCTGCATGTGAAGTAGCTCAGAGCAGCAGCACTGATGAAGGAATCAATACAAGTGCATCAATACTAGGATGAGAGGGAAGTCTTTCAAACCTTGCTGGTTTCCCCTAGGAAATGTGCTGCTGCCTCTGTGGAAATGATTGTTCATATAGTGGTGTTTGCTTTAAGCATACAAAGCTACATAGTGCTTATCCTGCCTATTCTTACTCTCGCTCATAGCTTCATGGATACATATGTTCTGCAGAGCAGCTATGGCGTCCTCCGGGCACATAATGGACCATCAGCTACAGTAGGGGCTCTGAGCCCAATTCTTCTTGCACATGAAAGGAAGGAGCAATTTATAAGTAAGCAGAATACGAGGTTTGTCTTCCATAGGAACTATTATCTAGCAGGTAACACAGACAGTATCAAGAAGTAAGGGCACGGGCAAGGCACAGAGAGAATAATTATGCAAACATTTGCCCTATGGTTTCATTAGGTACATCTTTTCTGCAGTGATAGAGGAAGAAACAGTATTCACTTCTGTTGCAACCTCTTCCCAGTCACTGACCTTCTGCTTGTATCTGCTGGGGGGAAACCTCATTGCTCTCTACAGCTACCTGAAGGGAGGGTGCAGAAAGGAGAGTGTCAATCTATTCTCAGGTAGCAGGTTACAGAACACAAGGAAATGGCCTCAGGTTTTGCCAGGAGAGGTTTATATTAGACATTAAGGAGAATTTCTTCATAAAAAATTGGTCAAGCTGCTCAGAGAATTGCTCTGAGTCCCAATCCCTGGAGGTATGTGAGATTCTTGTGGACTTGGCACTAAGGGGCATGGTTTAGTGATGGGACTTGAAAGGTCACATTGATGGTTAGACTTCAAAGGTCTTTACCAACCTTGATGATTCTACAAAAGGAGTGATCTTCGTTTTGGCAGTAATATTTTTTTCCCATCAATATTCATAGAGTAGAAACAAGCTTTATCTATACAGTAGAGTAGAAAGTTTGCAAGGAGAGTGATCCTGCACTCTGTTTACAGTCAGATAGAAAACAGCACATATAATATCCTGAAGTGGCATGACATCAATTGACATCTGAGTAGGGCACTACATTTCTACCATCTACTCCTTTCTCAGTGTTAAGTGGGAGAAGCTTTCCTGAGCTATGTGGTATTTCAAACAAATCTGTTCAGCTCTGACTCTATTTGGCATCTGGATCCACTAAATGGAGAATTTCAGGTTCCTTTTTGAGTCTGTATATTTCAAGGTTTTGAATGATTTTGAGAAATAGATTTTTATTTTAAATCAGGCACCAAAGTAAATGGCAACAAATCTGTTCCGAGGTTGCGATGGTAAGGGGAAAGCAATATAAATGAGATACCTGCTTCTAGTTTGTAAGTGAAAACCTATTGTTTGTGTGATTTCCACTGTCTGTTGACATCTGCGTCCCAGTTCTGATTCCATGCTTGAGATGTTTGGGCATCACCAGATTTTCAACACTTTTATAAGCATTTTTCAATGACTGCCCCAGCAAAGCCAACCAAATTAGAGCAACTTTAGGCATTGCAGGAGTTGGTATTCAGAAGCAAAGACATGGAGTTGATCCTGAGGAAGTGAGTCATGCTGATCTTCTCTAAATGCCTAACATTAGGTGTTTCCAAGCCCAAGCCCAGTCTCTGTGCCTTTATGTAATACATACTTCCCTTGTTGTTTAGTGAAGTGCACAGGAACCACTTAGAGGAGATAAAAACAAACAGTTTTGTCACCTTTCAGAGCAGAATTGAGTTTTGTCTTCTTTCAGACTTACTAACCTAGATATCTGAAAATGTCTTCACTAGTAACTCCATAACAATAATGAAAGTGATTAAGAATAATTATTTGGTAATTTACGCAGTAAAAGAAATAGAGCCCACCCTATAGAATAGAATATTTAAAATAAACAAAAGAATAACATTTTCACATACCTCAGAATCAATTACATAAACTTGCAGAACATAGTGCTGCACAACACTGTAGAGAACAAAGAAAGGTTCAAAAGTCAAGGAGACAGATTTATCAAACCAAGTCTTTTGGATACTATCAACCATCACGGTCAAGGCATAATCATCAATTTAACAAGTTCATGTTTGTTGGTACTTCGGAAGGTATTATTCCAGGAAGAAGTAAGCCATACTGAAACTATTCTCATATGCATCATCTGCTGAAGATGTGAGTGACATAAAGAAAATACAGGTCTGACCCAACCAGTTGTATTTCCTAAACTATGATATTTAGGAATCATCCTTGTCCCAACCAACTTTGAAAATGTCAGATGTAATATTTCTGTTTTCTATTTCTGCTGTTAGACAGCTGTTGCATTCTTTTAGGGCTGAATTTAAGTGTTGTTTGACATCATATCTTGGGCTGCTTTAAGGGTTTGTAGCCCTAAAACTAACAGGAATTATTCACTCTGTGTTCCAAAGCCTGGCATTTGCAAGCTGCATTCTGTTGTTTTTCCTCCACTGGATTAGGATAAGAAATCTTTTTGGTCACTGGCATTTCAAATGCAAATCACTAAAAAGAATACATGTACAAAAGAAAAAGCAAACAATAATTACACATGTGGTCCTGTCATCTTAAGTATCCCCAATCAGCTCACTAAAGAGCAAAGGAAAAGTCATAATTTGTGCAGAAAAATGTGGAGGTGGCGTGGTAGATAACACAAGACCAAAATCAACGGAAATCTCTCTGTCTTCTTATTTAGATAAGACCAACTTTGAGTTTAGAGTTCTACTTTGTAGCTGCTGTGCATATGCATTGCCTTAAGCTCGTATTACCATGCTGTTGGTCTCTGGTGTTATTCTTTTATTGACTCTGAAGATCACAGTGGGAGGAGGTGACAAGTAGGCCCGCCTCAGGAGGAGTTAAAAAGTGCTTTTCCTTATTTGATTATTTCTTTTCCTTGCACAAAGACACACAAAACACAGAACTAAGTGAGCATTAAAGCGTGAAATTAATTTCTGGTTGTCAAACATAGAGGAGGTGGGATTGTAAAAGAAAAAGAGTAGTCACAATGAAGAAGTCATTGTAGAATACCTCATGTTGTTCTTCTTTGTCAGTGTCATTGCACCTACAGGACCACTGGCTTCTAGAAACTAAACTCTTCCAGGCATAAGCTCATACTACATAACCTGAGAGTGGTAACACTCAGAATTTACTATGGCCCAGCTCCAAAACCCTTATCTGGAGACAGCAATCTATTACCAGTGATTATAAAACTATGAAATAGAGACATGACAGATGGCCTAGATCAAACCATCATCGGATGCCTGTGACATGAAAGATCTCAGCAGCACAAATCTCTTTCTGCAAAGAAAGAAAAGCTGGAGCATTTATCACAGGGGTGCAGACAGTTCACAACCATGTGGCAATTTTCACAAGTTTTCTTCTTTGTCAAAGAAGAGGTTCAGCATTCTGCTCCAGATGATAAATCCATCCTTTCTCATAATTAAGATGACAAACTCCAGTATACCAGAAATCTACTATTTGACTGCTAGGCATGCTTCTAGCATAGTCCTCGTTTGTTTTCAGTTTATCTTACATACATTTTTATATTTAAGAATAACAAAAGAGTTGGTCAGGGAACAGTGCTGAGAATACCTTGATTTTTGTAGTTTCTCTTTGAAAATGCTGTTTGTGAAATTTACCTCTCAAAGTACCGATACATTCTGAACAAAACAGTCTCAGTCTTTTTCCATCTGGATTCAAATTCAGTGGATAAAGCGATAGAAAATAAGTCCCACTGCAGCTGTGTTAAAACAAATTGCTTGGCCTCCAGGAAATTAATCACTGTTTTTTTTTCAGAAAATGTTTTCTGACAGTTTCCCTGATCCTCTCCATCCACCAAGGAATTAAGCACCAGAGCAGTTATCCCCACTCTTTACTAGTAACGTGACTGATGCAGCTATTGCTGCTGCTGTGATGTTATCCAGATAGTGCCCAGAATGTGTTTTTTCTTTCCTTTTGAAGGTGCTACAATCTGTGCATGGACAACGTGATCCTATAAAACTAGGGAATCTTCACTTCCATAGATAATTGCCACATTGCCCATTTTGTCTTTATTAGAATAATCAGTAGTCTGCCACACTGATCCCACTGAAAAGCATTGGCTGGTCTGCCCAATGTCTGTGTACACACTTTGTCATTTTCCCTGCAATTCCTAAAATTAAGAGCTGCCTCCTCAGCTGCCCACTGCCAGGTATACCAGATCCATGGCCACTGGGAGACTTCCCATAAAGCTCCAGGGGAGCCAGGCACTGGGGCCCACTAAGGCACTCACCTAGCTGACCTTGTTCCAGCTGAGGTCTTACTGAGGCTAGCTATGTGACAATTTGCACTGATGGCACATAAGGAACAGCAGTATGAAAGAGCACTCATAATGCTATTTTATTTACTTCTCATTGTAGTTATCACTTCGTTTTGGGCAAAAGTACTCCGTACAACAGAGTATCTCCATAACCTGCCTGAAATTAACTGAACCATGAGAAATCCAGCCTAAGACGACACCTTACTTCCAGAGATTTTTTAAGAGAAGATGACATGTTTCTGCTACCTGATTAAGCAGAGAAATGTATGGATATGCTAAGTAAAGCTTTGAATAGAAAATAAATCTGGTCCAAAAGAGTCAAGATAAATAAAACAAATTAAGGGAGATTTAGGTTAATTGTTAGGAACAATTTTTTTACTCAGACTGCGATGAGGGACTGGCACAGGCTGCCCAGAGAAGCTGTGGGTGCCCCACCCCTGGAAGCATTCAAGGCCAGTTTGGATGGGGTCATGGGCAGCCTGAGCTGGTGGGGGGCAGCCCCACCCATGGCACAGGGTTTGGAACCACATGATGCTTAAGGTCCCTTCCAACCCAAGCCATTCTGATTCTATTATATGATTTACCATAGGTAATGGAAGACTTAAACAGAGAAGCCTGACCTTCTACTTCTGCTTCTTGCATCTACCATTTCTTCCCATCTTAACTTATTCTGGTGAGAACTTCCTTTAATTAATGCCTGTGAGAGGTCCTAGAAGTCAAGACAATGAGGAGTGAAGCTGCCCATGCACAGTAGGCACAGGGCAGTACCAAGTGCTTTTCTGGAGGCCAATGTTCAGTGACAGCTTATAGAGTGGACTCTGTTTTATGAAGAAAACTCAAGGGAAACCATGCTATCAGAACACCAGTCTTTATTCCATGGTGTCACATGAGGAAAATGTTATACTATCTTAAAATCCACCTGGAAACCACTCCCAGGAGTGACCAGCTACAGACAGACATCACATATGCAGAATGTGCAGCGAGCAAACTATTTAATCTTTGGAGTAAGTGCAAAAGCAGTTAACAAACACTGCACGAGTTTCCATTTGAAAAGCCATTTCTTGCATACATAAAGAAGATGAACCCTACCTCCACTAAGGGTTTTACTGGAAAAGGGCCAGCAGTTTCTCATTATTAACTACAATTGCCTCGCCTGCATGGATATAATTAATAAAGAGTAACATTCTTCCTGCAAAACTTACTGATGCTGGTGAGTATACCGCATTCTGAAAAAAATACGTGATGATATTATTTGGGGGCTTCCTTCTTGGATTTTGAGCTTAACAAGAAATGAGTTTCAGCAGACTGTAGTTGAAATCTCCTTCTTATGAAATGTGCTCTGTGAACAGTGACTAAAACAGTAAATATCACCTTTGAAAATATTACTGTGAACATTTTGAAAGCCACAGGTGTGATTTGCTGCTACTCCTTCATCTTCAGCACTGAGATATTGCCTCTCACAACTTGTACTGCACTAACGCAGCGCTCCACACAGTGCTGGCTTCATTTTAATGCCACGTAGTATGAATTTCCTCCAAAGAACTTTCACTGTGAAAGTTAGCATTTCATATAAATACATTATCTATTCATATACATTTCTATCCTCAGTAGTATCTTGTGGCTAAACTGCTGATCAGACTTACCCTGCTACAATTACATTTCTTCATGGCCCTACGTTGGCCCAAGCCCTAGCCCTGAAGGATTTCCTCATTTCACTCCATCTCATTTTTACCCAGAACTTTGCTGATGCTATCAATCCGCAAAGCCAGATGACTTCAACTTTAGCTGTGACACATATCTCAATGTGACAACACTTTAGTAGTTTCCATGCTCTCTAAAGCTCCTTTTGGCTTGTAGAAGAAATAACACAGTATATAGTTACAGGCTTTTGCTCAGGAAGCAAGGAATTTTTAGGGCTGATGGAGAGAAGTCTATAAAGAATGACAGGAATATTCAGTGGTATTTTTCATTTTCCTGAAAACATCCTTTCAAATTCTTTTTCATCTCTGTTTCTTGTTTTTCTTTTGCATTTAACAGTATACTTTTAGTCTTATGGTTTGCAGCTTATAAGCAGAATCACATAGTGATCTGAATCTCAAGCAATTTCATGTTAACATGACTGCATAAAACTGGGTAACCTAAATGACCATTGCATCTTGCAAAAGGATCTATTTTCTTGAGAAAAAGTAATCCCTTCTGCAGAGATTCTGGGTATTTTAAAACCAAACTTCACCTTGTGTTTCATCATCAGCTGGTTACAATATGAAGAAAAACAGATATCTTGCTACCAAGAAAACATTTTCTTTCATAATCTTGTGATTTGAATATTTCTACTTCAAAGCACAAACTTTAAAAAGAGCTTTAAAAGAGCTGTGTGTGAGGAGAAAACATTATGTGAACTTTCAAAATGAGGAAAGAACCAAAATAATTGTTCCAAACCTCCTAATGCTGCTCTTAAAAACATTTTGCTTTGCAAAATGATGAAGCTTGCTTTGCCACATGTTCTATTTTCAAAATGCATCATCAAAACCAATAGCTAAAATTGTTTTACAGACAAGCCTTTCTAGTCCCACAGCTTCATTCTCTCCTCTTTCCAAAATCAACATGAAACAAAACAACCTGGATAGTCACAATTTGTTGATAATACTGAATGTTTTTTAGAATAACTGATAGCCCATAATCCTTTCTTACAGCTCTTTGTCACCTTCAAGACAGAGAGGAATGTTACTGCAAGCAGATTTAATTGCAGGATTTTTTTGAAAATTGGCTGAAAATAGATTGAAATTACTTCTGGGGTCTTTTCAGTCAGTTTGTTTCCTAGCTGCCATTGCAAAGAAGTCTAATAAAGCTCTGCATTTAGTGAGACTGGAAAAGCACAAGTGAATACATTTCAGGAAAGACATGAAGGTAAATGTAGAACAAAAGCAAGTATCCTTACTTTTCATTAAACAGCAGATATCAACACTCTCAGTCCATGGTCCTTTTACGCTTCTACAGATGTCCTGTACTTTTTATTGTGTGCTTCACACAATGTGCTTTCTAATTGGAAATTCTGTATGTCATATCTGTATCCCAACACTAGCTGTCTGGGTTTTACAGAGAGACTCAAATTAGTCACCTAGAGCAGTAGTCAACTCATTTAATGCACATCTGCAATACAGATAGCTGCACTGAAGCCAGTCACCCTCTGCTCTAGTGACAGTCATTGGGCACAAGTGACAGTGGAGACTGACTACAGCGACTAGCGCAGCCATAGATGTTTACGCTGCTGACGTTAACATTTGTCCAGATTAATCCTATCCCCAGGGACTGACTGAAAAATACTCCCTTGATTCTGTTCCTGTTCCACTTCATTTCCAACCCTCTCTTTTCCCTTCATTATTGATTAACTTCTAAAAGGCTTCTGCTATCTGCCCTGTACTCTTATACCTTGTGCAGATATGTACAGATGTTATATTCTCTAGGGCCTGAGCATCTCCTGGAACAGAGGTCAATCATACATTTTCATGAGCAACCTTTTCACAGAGAAAGACTCCACGTCTTCGTGGCAAGCTACTAATCTACCAATGACTGAGAGGTTTTGCCAATTTAACACACTCCTGAATAGCAGTTGAAACAAGCTAGCTATTGCTTTTCCCTTGTTGGATGCACTGAATTCAGAAGCTGAGATACAAACATTCAGATTAAATTTTTCATCATCATTTGGGGTGATGTTTTACTTTCTCAGATGTAACTGCTCTGCAAAATGGCTAAAAGAATATCAAAATTACACAATTTAATTCTCACTTGATACAAGCTTCCTTCTTCCCCAAGACAGTGTTTGTCACAAGGAAAATTTTCTGCCCAGCACAGGAGACCTTAGGATGGAGATTTTCAAAGCTATCTACAGGACATGTAGGCCTTTCAAAATTCCTTTTTTTTTTTTTTTTTTTTTTCCTGTAGGGCATTTGCTGCACTGTTGGATTAATTCTTTTGAATAATATTAAGTCGCCTCCACTAAGCTCCTTCAGGACAGGTGGAACATTAAAATTATAGGACCATACTATATAATTATTGCTCTAGGGGTAAATAGGCAAAGCTTGAGTCTGCATAGGAATAAATGTATTAACAATGCAAAACACTGCCTTGGAGGAAAAAAAAATTAATCTTAGTTTCCAAGATCATACACCACTTGCTTGAATTCCCCTGCTGGGAAGAACAGATTCCCAAAGTCTGCTGCTTCTTCTGCCCTTTCCAATTTTCTTTCCTATATGCAAAGAAAGTTCTCTCCCAGGTGGGAAGGAGATTTTGCCCCTTTTTTTCCTCTTTTTTTTTTTTTTTTTTTTCCTGAAGTAGCGTCTTGTAGCAATTGGACAGATCAGTACAATAGGAAGGGCGTTAAAAGTGTGATGACAGAAGGACCAGCACGATAGAGAGGTGCTACAAAGGAAAGAAAGAAGATTGCTCACTCATATCAGAAGATTCTAGGTTTGCAGTGAAAAGCTTCACCAAGAAGGGATCTCCAGAAAGAGATCCTTCCCTAGTGCCAGTCAGCCCTTAAATGAGATCTAAGAGAGGTGCAACCAAGCTCCACCCCTTCTGGTCACACAGCTGAATTGCCTTCGCCTGTGTTCCCAGGGCTGACCAGGTCCTTTCCCCAGGCGCTCAACCAGTGGTTCAGCCGGTAACTCAACAGTTCCATACACATCTATAGACCAAAGCTTGTTCTCTTGCTCTTGGAAAAAACATAAGTCTCCCTCACTCTCTTTTGAACAGTAAGTATTTTTTCATATATACATATATCTATATGTAATATAGATATATGTAATATATATGTAACATATATCTATATGTAATATTCTTTGTATATATATAAAGAATATGTAATATTCTTTAATGTATCTGGCATTTTTTAGACTATTACTAATGAAAAACATTTTTTTTCTATTAAGAAAAAACATGAATTGTTACTCTCTCTGTATAGAACTGTTAAATAAATATCATTATTCTCCCAAACTGCAATTCACTTTTGTGCAGTGGGATCCAGTACATGCTGTGCATGCACATCTTCGTTCCTAAAGGTCAATCTGAATATCTCTACCATAATGCCTGATTTTTAGTCTTCTCCTGAAGGTCATTTCTGTAATTTTACTCTGAATTTTTCAATATATGTGATAACTAAATGACCAATAAGTGTACACACCAAAGTAGGAACTGGCCTCTGATTCTCCACCTTATATCTCACAGATTACATATCTTTTAGAGGACAGCATATTTTGGTAACTAGTGATCTCAGAGTAAGATACTTCTGAATAATCCAAATAATCCGCTATTCTTGGGAGTAAAAAAGTTTTCTAATCCAAGAGCATCATTTAGATTCCTTATGCATTAATACTGATGAATAAAAAAAAACATGAAAAAAGGATCACTTGGATACAAAATGAGAAACGCTCAGCTGAGTCCAGGCACGTTGCATATGGACTAATATTTTGGATGCCCTTCAGAAACTTCCTTCCAGCAAAGAATTCTCAGACTCATCCCAAAGCTTCATAAACTTCCTAATCTAGGACTATGGAATGCAGAGGAACGGAAAGGAGAGGAATGGAAAGGGCCTCATGGGTTTGGCTAGACAACTCAAATTATACACTCTGAGGAAGTGCCACCCTTTCCAGACCCCTATCAGGGCTGGCTCTGAAAAACAGGGCTGATACCCATCAAGAATTGTTGACAGCTGCTCTCTCATCTCTCTGCAGTACTGTTCAGACTGAGAGGAGGTCACTGCTCAGGGTTACGAGCTATATACAGTGCAAAGGAAGCACCATTTCAAGATGGCACAAGACAGAATATGGAATGCTTTAGGGAAAGAAAAAAGTGGGGGAAGCTGGTAGATCTTGGTGATTTGGGAATAAGCATGGAAAAACAAAGGGAAAAGAGGTAAAAATGGCTGACTACATATGGGTTGCTGGTCAGCATGCTTTTCTGGCTGTACACTGCACCTGATCAGTGCAGGCTTTCCTATCTTAAAAAAATTCCCTTTCTAACTCTTTTTCTGTTCTGTGTGCATATACGTACAAGGCTCTAAGTGCAAGCAGCTGGAGTGGAATCAGGGGCCAGAGGTCTGTGTATCTTTGGTGCCAGCAACTGGAGAGAATGCAGATGTGCACACGAGTACCAGTGAGTATTGAGCCAGACTGGCTGGTGAAGTGGTCTGGGATCAAGGTGTGAACGTGTGTCTGAGGGTGAGACCATGGGAGCAGCTGGCTGCCAGGGGGACCAGGGAGTCCCAACCAGATGCAGTAAGCTCTGCATGTGTGTATGTTTCTGTGCATAATGGGTCCTTAGCAGCAGCTGGAGCAGTGTTGTGGAACTCACGAGCTCATACGTCCAGATGACAGAAACTGGGGAGACTGGAATCCAGGAGCTAGGTCTTGTCTGAGCCCAGCTGCTGGAGGGATTCACACTGTATGTATGTTCACAAGTATTCACATAGATGTTTCCCAGTCATGGGCCTTCCTCCTGATTAGCCAGTCAGAGGACTAGGATGAAGCCAATGGGTCTGCTTATGTTTGTGAGTGCTGACTGTACCTGTGCTGACAAGTGTGTCCAGTTGTCTATGTATGTGTTGTATACACGCCTTCAGGGAATTCACACTCAACCTCAATCCTGCTTGGGCATAGGGTATATGAATCTGTAGCAGCTTCGCTTCTGGCAGGCATGTGCACACATACACACACACACACACACACACACACACACACATACACAAACAATTTGAATCCATTTTAATTTAGAAACAGGAGCTGAAGTAAGAATCTATTTTCTGTCTGGGTCAATCTTGAATTATTATAACTTCTGCTGAAGTTTTTGCTAGCTTAGTGTCTGCAACATTCACTAACAATAATAACACCAACACAGTGCTTACCTTGCAATTTATATCTTAAAAGCTCTTTGAAAATATCTACTAATTAACTCAATTAATTAAAACAATTAGTCTTTGAGAACACTACATAATCCTTAAGTCACCCAAGTGGAAAGCATTTCTCCTTCCAGCTTTCAAAAACTAAAAATATAAGTGCAACAAATTCTCTTAATATGTATCATTCTTACTCTGTGCTAATTAACGGCTCACATATTCCTACCTAACAACTAGAAATAAAGAGAGACAGAGTGCAAGAAAGAAGGAAAGATTATTTCAAGTTGTTAAAAGGAATTTAATTAAGTATTTGTTGAGGAGTAATTATGCATAAATTGCAGGAAAATTAAGTTTTATATTATTAGTACATCTTAATTAGTGTCTTTTCATTATCAATGTTTAATTTACTCACAATTGTTTTGCTTTATTTTAAACCAAGTGCTTCTTTGTAAGCTCTTTACTTAAATCCATTACCCATAACTTTTACATTTGGTACTAGAACTGGTGTTTCTGATGTTATTAAATGTCTACAGGTGCCCAGACTGATTCCACTGAGTCATAACATCTCAATTTATTTCATATATTCAATGAAATTCCTCGTATTCTTGACTTAACTCATAGTATATTTTTATAAAGCTTTATGAGGTATAAAAAATACCTGGGCAAAGTGGACTTATGCATTTAGCTGGAAGCAGCAGCCTTCTCCTTAAATTTTTGAGATGAAAGGTTAGTTACTTAATGGTGCTAAATGAAAAATGATATTAAATAGTAGAACAGAAAGATGTGAATGAAATCAGAGCATCTTTTGATTCATTGCTAGAATAGGTGCACCAGAGCTACCTTGGCTCTTGGAGGTTATCAGGTAAATTATTGCTGAATTATGCAGGAACTAACGATTTTATGGATAACAAAAACAGTGATAGTTTTGCACAAGCATATTGCTTCCAAGGAGGATGACTGACTTACTCACTGACTTCAGAAGCATGAAGTGTCCAGTAGATCCTGAAAGCAGATTCTCAATTTGTAGTTAAAGATGCAGTTCAAGATCAAGAAGTCTGTCTTGGTCATAGGGATGGTTACAAATTGCCACTACAAAATCTGGAGTTCTTGTATTTGTTTAATAATTGTTGTTTAACAAGATTTTATTAAGAACATTGAAAATATCCATGCCTACACACCCCTGTGAAAGAATTACTGCAGATAATTTCAGTTATTACTGTATCTAGTTAAATCTCATCTTTCAAGAAGAAGGAAATTAACAGGTGATCCTGTTTGATACCAATTGCATTTTACAGTTAAGAAGACCATGCCAGATAGTCTGAAACACTTTATAGAGAATAGCAAATGCCTATGATTTTCAATTGTCTGCGTCCTGTTTGCTTTCAAACACACAATGAAGCAATAGTAAAACTGAGCCAAGATCTGAAAAGTTTTTGTCCCTAACCGCTAAGTCTTGACAATATTACTGCATTACATTTGGAAGGCATTGTCATCACAGAGGAAGTACAATTAAGTGTAGTTCAACGTAGAAGATGAAACAGTCCTCAGTGCATGCCATGTCCTCAGAGTAACAAAGTCTCTGCTGTAAACAAGATGCTGGTGTGGAAAAAGAGCAAGAGCTAGAACTGGGTGCCTTAGTCATAATAGGGCTATAAGATACCATTAAAGTGTGAACATAAGATGCAGTTTTTGAAACATATTCAAAGAAGCTGAAAACAAGGACAGGTCTGAAAAGAGCTACTAGGACAATTTATGGAAGATGAGATGAGCTTAGCTCATTTAGCCTCACTTAAAAGGAGGGAGAATTGAATCACCTGCCATGGTCTCTTCTAGCCTTGCTTTCTTTTTTGTAAGTGTGAGAAAAGGTATAAATGTGTGAACTAAATACACATGAAGGAGAAAAACCATTCCTGTCAAAACAAGAAGAAAACTTCCTACATTAAAGCACAAAAGATTAGAATGTTTCCAATGAGACTGTAAAACATAATTTCCATAGGAATAATAGAGAAATAAATAATTTTAAGAATGAACTCTGATGCATTACGGATAGGGTAAACAATGAAGTTAGCAGTGATAATTTGAGGCTAGATTTGATGATCCAGAAATGCCTATATTGGAAAGACTTTCTGCTAGAAATCTACACAAGTTTATCTAGAGGGGATAACGCCCAAGACTATTCACACGTGGAAAAGAAATGTAAATTATTGAGTAAGACAACATCAGCCTCGTATGCAACTCTGATGGATTAGATGATGTGGAAGCAAGAGCATCCCTCTCTCCTTGCTGTGAGTTCATTGTCCTGCTGCGCTCTGGTTACTTCAATACTAAATCTGTAAGTATCCTGACAGGTCCCTGCTTCTACAGACCTCCATGAGAAATTCTCTAGTGGCTAGCAGAAGCTTGTCCCTTCAAGAACATTAAGGACTTTAAAAGCTGCTCATTTGATAAGGGCTGTTGTTTTAATAATAACCAAAGAAAACTGTTGAACATAAAAAAAGACAAGTAGCTCCTTGAGGGCCACTTTCTTTTGATTTACTTTGGACTTGAAAACACAGAGACATGCCAAACCAAAAAAAATCAAGTTAGGAAGAAATTCAGAAAGAAGGAAGCAGCCTACATCTTAACTGAGCTATCAGAGAATAAAATTCTGTGTTTTTTTTTTTTTTCATATCTGATATGCTGTCAGTACTCTAAACATGTGTGTCTTTCGCACTCTGACAATTCCCCCATGCTGACATATTGACATCTTAATACCTGTTTGCTGAGAAATTTTCCCTTAATCCCATTTTCAATATACCAAGAACACAAAGTCAAATTTTGGCACAATTTACATATTTATATGCTCAGCGGACAGACTTTCCTATAAAACATTTACGAACATTCTTTTAGAATAAATCAGAATAAATTAAATGTGCTTCAGGTATGGATATGTACAGGATCCAGTCATTTGTAATGTGACAATACCGAGATCTCAGAAAGTACAGTCCTGTGCTTTTCATGAAAATATAGTTCAGCTAGGAGCCCTGAACTCTTCTGAAAACTCTCCTATAAATCAGTCTGATTATTCTTCATATATAAGGCTCAGTTCCACTTTCAAAGTCAGCTGAAACTTTAATATTGACTCTAACAGGACTACTATCTATCATCAAGCCAATATTCAAAAGTAAGTAGCCAAAGCAGCATTTTTAACAAGTAATACTTGATTTTAAAAAAGGAGTACAAGATGTATGTGAGAAAGAGCAAGAGAGAGAGACAGAAAATAACTGCCAATAGGAAAAAAAATTTCTGAAGGTGATACTAAGGAGAGTGCAATTTCCATGTTTTGCTAGTGGAAAAATAGAGTGATTTACTAATGATGGATGTTGAAGCCCCATCATCACCAAGCGGAGTTTAGATAAAACACCTCCATGCAGAGGATAATCTTACAGTTATGTCAGAATGGAGGATGGGATAAATAATTTATTTGATATTTTGGCTCCTGCATTCTGCAGTTCTGTCTATCAACTGTGCTCACTTCCTTCTTTCATGAAGTATATAATCATTTCATAGTACTGTGCACTCTTAATCTTGTGCTGCAATTTCTAGGATTTGTGAAATCACTTTTTATGCAGTATACATTTCAAATCTCTTCAGGGTAGATTTGTGGCTCTGTATAATTTTCTTTCCTTATATGAAGTATTTCAAAAAACAAAGTGCAGTCACGAAATGTTCTCTTTACTGGATGACTGTACATGTTCCTTTGATTTTTATCTTTTTGAGTATAAACATATCATCACATTCTCACAGGAACTTATAGTGAAATACCTGAAATACCTTCTGTGCATTTTATGAAAGTTATGATAGCATTCAAATGTTGAAACACAGCTAAGTTTTAACAACTGAGGGAAATACAATGTTGCTCACACTCAAGAAGATTTATCAGCAGGACATGAATAAATAATCTCAATAACTTGAGCTAACGTATTCATCCAGCAGCTTTGATGAGTCCATTACAATGCTACCAATATTAACCATTATTTAATATAATACTTGAGTTTGTCATTGACATTTAGACTGCAACATAAAAAGAATAAATTATCAGCGAAACAAAATCAATCACAGTTTTATCTTTTCTCTTTCAGGATTTCAATTGATTAAAAAACCTTTCTACCTAGCGGTTGCTACTAGATGGGAATATAGTGCATGACTTTTGATTTGAATTATTGTTTTGATTTGTATATAGCATCCTACCTTTAATTTTAACCAGCCCTGATTCTTTGCCCATAGTGGAAAGTGCATTCGTTCAAATCATCCAGGAGGAAGGCAGTTCTGAGTCTTTCATCCCTTTCACTCAACAGGTTAAATTGAATAACATGACATACTAGTGACTTTTATTTGTGTTCTTCATTAACAGAGAAGATAAAATTAGGTAAATCAGGATAAAATTTATTTAATAGTGGAACGTATCTCTTAACAGCTTCTGTTAATGAGAGTAGAGACAGGCTTACATGTAGAAAGATCTGTTACTGGCATCAGCAGCTGATAGAGAAGAAAGAGGGAAAGGAGCAGGTAAAACAACAATAACAAAACTAAGACATACAAGACACCTTTCCCTGTGGCCAGCTGGGAAAAGCAGTGATGGGGCCCCAGTTGACAGTAACCTCTGGGTGGTATTTTCAGCACAAGGAAAGCAAAACCGTGACAAGCCATTGCCATTCCTGTCCCTCAGCACTTCGTATTTTCTGTTGGGACCTGCTCCTGCTCCAATGAGTTTTCCTCACTCATAATGCACTTCATACTGACTGGAGCATGATCATTTGGACAAAGGCACACTGACTGACTTTTGTACATGTACTTCACTTGGTAATCCTGACCAAGCATCTAAATGACCATTGCTTACTTCGCTGTGTTGTAAGTTTTGGATTTCCCTAATACAAACAAAAAGCCACAGGACAAGGTGTAGAAAAGGAGTAGGAGTGGTGATTCCCGGTTCTGTTGGCAATTGTGTCCCTCCCCATAAGAATCCACCATCTGGAGTGCACTACCATGAGGAAAACTGTGTGGTAACAACATCACAAAACAGTAATTGAGAAATATTTATCTGGAAATCTATGCCGCATGAGCCCAAATGAACTGTAACAGTCTGCTGACACCGTGAAACACCCTCCAAGGCTAGCTCCACAGTCTGGGATTGGTAAATGAGGCCATAACACATAGATATCTTCCTTTCTACCACATTCATGGGCTGAGTCTCGGTAGCTCTGAGCATGGAACATGAGTTACAGATCAATATTTTTTTTCCCCCTGGCAAATTCCCTTACACCTCTGTGTGAACTAAATGAGAATTTCCTACAGCAACCCAGTTCTCTCATCATCTGCTGATACGGTCTCAAGGTTTGCGTTTCTGTGCAAAAGATGCTGATAACTTGCATGCCTTCTTGGGCTTTGCTCAGATACAAAAAAAGTAAAAAAGTAAAAAGACATACTTAATGCTTTTCTCCAGTGGAACTCACTCTTGACTTTTCATTTTCAGTTCCTTTTACTCAAAGAAGCCAGCAAATGTACAGTGAAATTAGTCGTTTCAGAAGAGGTCAATTTACTTAATTTGCCTTACAAATAATAGAATATTAATCTTCCACAGGATCTGTGCTATTCAGATTTATAATTTTTATTCCTATAATACACTTCTTTTAACAAAACTTTAACAATAAATGCCAATCTGCAAATGTATCTAAAAGGCCATTTTAAAATAACCTTTTCAACTCAAAGCTTCTATAAGTAATATGAAAAACTGCAGAAAATCATAGCAATATTTTAATGCCCTCAACAATTTTTCATGGGAAACCAAGAAGATAAGTTTTCTTTTCACTGATATATTTGGTATGCTAGCAGTAAATTGTTGCAAAAAGTAGTAATTGATTTATGGTTTTAATCTACATACAATGAATGTTTTATGAAAATAGTATAAGTTGTTGACTACTCCTAAACACATCCATAGCAATGGCAGATTTAAAAAAAAATCGTTCACTTAAAAAACACCTGTTTCATCATTTCATAGAGAATTAGCATGAGAATGAATACACTCAATGCTGGTAACATGATGAAAAACAATCCTAAATCATCTGAAATTGCAGCATCAGACAGAAGTTATTTGTTCACTTTTTTTTTCTTGTTAATATTCTCTCTCTCTTAAAAAGTATAAGGTATCCAGTCAAAGTGAAACAAAAACAACCATGCAAAATGTGTGACTAATCCAGATCTATCTTGATGAACCAGAACGAAAGGGTTGTATTATCTATTAATAATAACAACAGCAACAATAATAATAATAAAACACGACTGTGTTTCCTCTTGCAAATAATCTCAAGTTTTGCTGAATGGTGAATTCAAGAGAGGCACAGACATCTCTGTGCAGCACTCACTACTTGAAAGCAATGGTTTGGTGACAGGTTGTAAAGAGAGGGATATGGGAAATGCTTTCAGGAGCAGTTGGTTGTTATTCCAGTATTTAGTCCGTGGTTATGAACAAGTCATAAAACCAAGCCAGGAAATCATGGCTAGCGAGAATAACCGCAAGTGAGGTGCACAGGTAGGAGGAGCAATCCATGGGTCAGAAGCAAATGGGAAAGACATGTCAGTGGGATCCTTCTTGATTTTCTTAGGTCTGGTATTACCAGCATGAATGAAGTAAACAGTAATAGTCTAGAGAAGAGACAGTGAAATCACAATGAAAGACAAGTTGAAAATTTAAGAAATCCTGATCATTTGGATTAATTAGTTGAAATAAATAGGGTACAACATAATAAAGTCAAGAATGAGGTAATGTTCCTTGGTAAGTATTGCTAGCTAAGCAAAAATGAACTGGGGAATTACTGGAACTAGACTGCTGTAAGTGGAACGGAAAACAAAATAATCCAGCAGGATTCAATGAGGTAAAATTAGAAAATTCAATACAAGAACATATAATCATGAATGTCAGAGAAAAAAGATTCAAAGTAGCCCTCACAACTTGTTCCATTTTAGGCTAGACTACAATGTGTTCACCTTTATGCATGATGCTTTAAGAAAGATACAGACCGCCTGGAGAAAAACTAGAAAGCAGTTAGTAATGATCTAATAGTCATGATCTTGGAGAAAAGGCTGTAAGAATTGAATTATGAACAGAGTAGGTCAGGGTTTGTCTGGGATGGCACCTGCATTTTGGCCCTGATTTGAGATGTTTTTTGAAGTAGATAACTTCTTGAGTCTCTTCCACATTTTCTATGGCTTTAAATTTATGATAGATTGAATTGCATATTAAATTTACAGAATTGGATAAATTCATCCATACGTGTACGTGTGTATCTTTTGTGACCACTGAAATAGTCTTCATACTATCACAAAAATTCAGCAATTACAATTCTATCCATTTTGCTCTCTCAATTACCTATCTTATTTTTATGAGAGAAAAACTAAGTCCTTTAGAATAATCAAAGAAATAAGAGAAGAAAGGAAGAAAGGATATTGCTTCCTTTTTGTTCTGGTAACGCTTTTCATTAGTAAGTTTATGCAAACACAAACAAATAAAAATCATGTTTCAATTTTGAATAACTAGCATGTTGTAATGACCAATAAGGTTTCATGAAAAAATCCAAATTTTGTCTCATATTGGCAGGTAGAGGTAGGAATGAACCTTAACAATAAATGTCTTCTGTGACTTTAGTTCATAATTAAAAAGAAAATTAACAAAAACCCTGCAAGCCAAACTACAGGAGACAGATTGCTAACAGTTTCATTGCCAACAGATTTTAATTTTTGCATTCCTGCTGAGCAAGCTGCGGGGTCATGAAGAACTAACCACACTGACTGCCTCTTTTAGCTGACTGAGTTGCAAAAAGGTTAACAACACAGACCATGTGACAACTGCAAAATGGGGACTAATTTTGTTATTAGGTTTCCCCTCCTGGAAATATTCCAAGGAGTCCTGTAGCTTTTCACGATCAGCAGAGAGAGAAAAAGAGGAACTCCAGACTGAACTACAGTGAACAGATGCCCTCCCTATGGTGTTTAATTTAATTAATTGATGTTTGTTGAAATAAAGCCAATTAACCTGGCTTATCTCTTAATCAATCATGCTTCTGCTTCCATTACTCATCTAGAAAAATGGCATTGTGTGTTTTATGACAGACAACAGGAACAATTAAAACCAACTTGTGCTGCACTGCCTGCAGCAGACTTTGCAATGGAAGATGAGAAACTTTTTTGTATAGGATAAAGCAGTCAGGCTCTTTAATTAATGGTTTTCTGCCTCTAGATCCACTTTAATTCTTTTTAATATGGGATTGAGGAGGAACTGAGGCATACCACAGTCAAAAGTCTTGCTTAGGTTCCCAGAGAACGAAATGTGATTTCTGGGCTCCTGAATCTCTGACTACTGCTGTGGTTAGCAGGAAGAATATTGTACTCTGATGACAACAGCCATCAAAGGACAGTGTTTCAGGTTGTGTGCGTGTCTTACATTGATGTGAAGATATACAGTATCTACTTCTAGAAGGCCTGTTATCTTTTCATAGAATGTAGTTTTATATGACCTGTTGTGGTTTATCCCCAGGAGGCAGCCAAGTACTGCACAGTTGCTCACTCGTTCTCCCCAAGTGGGATGGAGGAGAGAATTAGAAAGGTAAAAGTCCTAAACCATGGCATTTATTCACGAGAAAGAGTTGCTCATTATTTGTCATCTCTTAAATGTATGTGAAAAGATTTGTGTTCCAATATTTCTCTAGCATTAAACGTTACTTCTCACTAGCTTTCCCTTTTTAAAGTAGGGTTTATTTTTAACCATTTCTTATCTTGTTGAACTTGAAGTCACTCCAAAAAATTTCAAAAGTATATTCTTGGAGACTGCTATAGGTACACAGCCCTGGCTCTCCAAAGCTTCTTCCAGTACTAAAATGACCTGAGAAGTGTAGCTTCCTACATGGAAACTGTCCTCATGCAGTAGAACACATCTGATTCACAGCCCTGTGGAAATCATTAATATCTTTCAATCAACTCCTATGTATTCTTCTCAGGTCTCCTATATACCTTAATCCCTTACATTATACACTGTAGAGAATTTGAAAATGATAGTAATTATAGAAGTGAATCTGAACACTTCAATGCACAAAAGCAAAGAAATTTGCAATCTGTGATCTCTACTGTGGTGTTAACTCAGATGAATTACAAATACATTTCCTCTAATAAACAGAATAAATTTTCAATCAAAATCTTGTTAACTGTTCTGTGGCCAATTCTGATGTAGTTTGTCATTATGTGTACAAAAAGAAAAAAGATTATTTCCAGTCATTTAACTTCAAGCACTGTTCATAGTGGAAGCAATACAAGGCATACGATACATCCCCATGTAGTCCTGAATCCATATTCAGAAACATACATCCTAGACATGTGTCCACATGTCAGAAGTTACATGTGATAACTGTCTTCTAGTAAAGAGTCTGAGACTGGTTTGTGCTTCCAGCAGTTGTTGTATTAGGCGACAGCGAGGTTACGGAATGTCACGGGATAGTGCCCCCCCGAGCTCAGTAATTGGACAATACACCTTTAGGGGTGTAGACGAAGTAGAGCAAAAGGTATATAAACAAATGCCACATGTGATTAAACGCCATTTTTCTGCACATCATATTGGTGTCTTATGCAGTTCTTGGCCCTGATCAGGTAATTGATCAGTCTCGCAAAGGGTTAATACAGCCTGAACAGATCATTAATGACAACATATGGTGCACCTCTCTGAAGCAATTCTGTGTTTTGTGCCCTTTGTGAGAATGTTATATTGCTATTTGCTATATTATTTGCTATACTGAACGCTTTGCTTATTTGCTATACTGAACGCTTTGCTTATTTAGAATTGCGCTTTTATCCTGTCGTTGAGCGGCAGATTACCAGGTATTGGTAAAATTTAGCCTGCAACGGAAAGGGTTAAAGGTTGCAGATGGCCGGGGGTTCGGCGCTTGCTTATCCTGCAGTTTACGAAGTTTGTGGGGCAACAAATTCGTCTGCAGATGACCGGGGAATTGGTGCGAGCCTACAGCTGTTTGCCAGCAGCTAGTAGAAGATCGATCGGGAATCGATAAAACTTATCCTGTAACTGCTGGTAAGTTACGGAAGAACCAGGTTTTGGTTTGCTTACCCTACAACACGCTGGGACTTGAAAGCGTTTTGTAGATGACCGAGGTGATTCGGTGCAGCTTCTCTTAGGCAACAGCATCTTTACTATGGAATCGCTACTTAAGGTAATATTTCAGCTTTCTAATGACTGTTGCGGCAGGTCTGTGCCTTCTAAGAAGGATATTCACGCTGTTATATCCCGATTAAAGCGGGAGGGGGAGGTTAAATTCCCCCAGGGGATTCTCGACTACCGGAGATGGGATGACCTCATCTCCGTGCTCGCACAACATATTATGAGCGCTCAGAAGGGTGGCTCTGAGTTAAAAACTTTTAGTCTGATACTAGCGGCATTAAAAGCAGCCCGGGAGGAGGGTAAGATATCAACAGAGGCTCGACAGATCCTGGGACTTACTGGTGGAGGCGAGCCGCCGGACCCGGGGGGGTCTGAAGGGGGTTTGGGAGCTGTTGTCTGCAGGAGCCAAGAGGAGACGGAGCATAACAGCAAAATGGCGCCGGCCGAGCCGACCGCTCCTAGCTCGAAAGAAGAAAAACAACAAGATCAAGGCCATTCGGAGTCTCATCCACATTCCTTGCAGACGCATCCCCCGTTCACATCAAGCAGTTCACTGTATCCTTATCTAAAATTCGTCAGTACACTCGGATTCCAGGGGGCGGAGATCCACATGAGCAGGATCAGCCCTTCTGCCCACCCAGGGAGGGGCCAGGCAAAAGATCTGTCCAATACGGACAGGGGGTGGAACCCACCGCCCCTGGCCACTCCCAGGGACGATAATGAGAACGATTGCGCAAGGGAGAAGGAATGGGCTGGCCCTAGAGGAGGGGGGCCAGTAAGTAGAGGGGGAGGGATCAAATGACGGACTGGAATCGGATTAGATCGGAAACTTTGGGGAGGGACATGGTTCCGGAAGCATTGCCGGTGATTGTGAGTGATCGTGGTCCCGAATGGGTACCCCTCGACCCTAAAGGCGTCACGCGCCTGATGGAATTTATGGATAAGAGAGGCCTGAAATCGCCTCTGACACTAAACACACTACAGGCTTTGACCGCACCGAGACCTTTCCTCCTACTCGACATCGTAAATCTAATGCGTATGGTGCTCAAGCTCAAAGCTTTGCAGATAGGCTTTTAGCTGCTGAGATCTGTGCAGCAGCAAGGGCTGTGTTTCTTATTTAGGGAAGCTAACGATGCTTGCTCCAAATCATACTGGCTGGCTTAATATCTCTCTAGCTTATATCTCTATAGGCGCCCGTGCACTAGCCAGGACATGCTCTATTCCTTTATCTGTAGCACGTGATGTCGTCCAGGCATGTCCCCATTGCAATTCCTCACCAGTAATAGGGGCTGGAGTTAATCCTCGTGGCCTTGGACCACTACAGATTTGGCAAACGGACTTTACATGGGAACCACGTCTATCCCCTCGTCCTTGGCTTGCAGTTACAGTGGACACTTCCTCTACTGTCATCGTAGCTACGCAGCATGCCAAGACTAACTCGTCCGCTGCACAATACCATTGGACTGCTGCCATTGCGGTAATGGGCTTACCTAAACAAATTAAAACCGATAATGGCTCCTGTTTCATCTCACGCTCAACCCAAGAGTGGCTAGCACTATGGGGTATATCTCACATCTCAGGTATCCCAGGCAACTCTCAGGGGCAAGCAATCATAGAGCGTGCCAATCGCCTCCTTAAGGACAAGATACGTGTCCTTGGGGAAGGAGAGGGTTACAGGGACAGGATTCCTGTGGCTAGACAGGCAGAGATACTAGCAAAAGCTCTGTACGCTTTGAATCATTTTGAACGTGGAGATTGCATTCAAACTCCCGTGCAGAAACACTGGCAACCTAAAATCTTAAGCGAGGGTCCTCCGGTTAAGGTTAGAGTGGACACTGGAACATGGGAAACAGGTTGGAGGATATTAGTATGGGGAAGAGGATACGCCGCAGTGAAACATGAAGAGACAGGCAAAATTGTATGGGTTCCATCACGAAAAGTTAGGCCAGATCTCAAAAACAACACTCTCTCTGCAGAATTCACTGCTGGAAAAAGCAAAGCCGAAGCTGGAACATAAACAACCAAGAGACCTATTTAGTGACTGGCTTCTGGTATTATTTGGTGAAAATTACATCATTGTTCACACAGATACTTAAAACTATAGTTTTGGAACTTTTAGTCTTTATCTGCCTTATATTATGTATTTAGTGCCTTACTGAATGTATTTAGCAATACTTAAGCCATTATAGATTTTCTTTTGTTAGTTTAAGGCCATGGGTGTTAGGATGTTAAAGGGATGTGCTGCTTCAGCCTGAGTGACCACAGTGGATCTGTACACAAGAGGCTGCGATGGATGCAAGAACATACACAGAAGATAAGAAAAGACACTGATCCTTTTAAGAAGTGGCTGGATGGACTGTTTGAGGGAATAGGCTCATGGCTAAAATAATTACTTAAGTTTCTTTAATAGGGTTTGTAATCTCTGTGTGCTTTTGGTTTGCCTTCCATGCTTTATAAGATATTTGTAGAATTGTAGAATGGTTTGCTACGCATGATATTCACTGCTTTTGATAGACATTTAGGGTATCACAGAATTCACGAAATATTGTAACTAGTATAGGGTTTAGATAGATTTAGGTGTGTGTAAGATTGCATTCGCGTTGTAACGGGACAATGCTTTATTGAGCTTGGGGGAGAGGGAAATGTTGTATTAAGCGACAGCGAGGTTACGGAATGTCACGGGATAGTGCCCCCCCGAGCTCAGTAATTGGACAATACACCTTTAGGGGTGTAGACGAAGTAGAGCAAAAGGTATATAAACAAATGCCACGTGTGATTAAACGCCATTTTTCTGCACATCATATTGGTGTCTTATGCAGTTCTTGGCCCTGATCAGGTAATTGATCAGTCTCGCAAAGGGTTAATACAGCCTGAACAGATCATTAATGACAACAAGCAGTGATCTCAGGACACTGCTTTAAGACCCCAGGAATGAGATGGCGATGACCAGCTTTTAATGTTTAGCTATCTGCAACCTAGCTGCAGTACTAGGAGTACTTAAATTTACGCTAACAAGTAGCACAAATAGTCTCTCATCTAGACCTCAGCTCTGCCTAGGAATGGGTTAGAAGTCAATAAAGTGGATGTGATCTAAGGCAAGCTTTGATGCAGGAATGACCATGTAGGCATGGCGAGCAGTCTGAAACCAGAGAGAGAGAAGAGTGGATTTATTTATGATATTAGGCTTGGTGTTGGTACTGGAATTATTAGTTTTGTCAAAGCAGCATAAATACAGCAGCCTTGTTTTTTGCCTTTGATTTAATAAGTTTTTATAAGTTTAAAGTGCTTTGAAATCTTAGTCTACAGTTGATACAGTTGGAAGGAAAAAGTATGGAAAGAACATTTCCAGCCCCTAAGCTAGGCTGCCACTATTCGTAAGCAATATTTTTGATCCATAAATATATCACAGGCTTTTCATCGTGACCATCTGTCTTTGGAGCTTCACCTCTATCCAGACCCAGCGTGAGAGAAGCAGAAAGCAGAGCATGCAAAATGAGAAGGAAAATAAAACACTATGGATTAAATTTCTCTCTGTCATTGTAGGAAGTCACTGGCCTCACAGAGGGACAAATAAATATGGTTGCACATACATTATTAAAAGTAATTGCATTGTTACTTATCAGTTTAATTAAATACCTAGGAAAAAATTGTAACAATTCTAGGCACGTTATGAGCAGCAATGACATTAACCTTTAATAATCATCTTTTCCTTTTCCACTGTGGTAATGACCACATTAATTAGCAATGAAATGATTAAATATGAAGAGTGTGAACAATACCATGAATCTCTGCATGTGGGCACCTTGCAAGGACTGGCTGGCATTGCGTCAAACACACCTTGAAAGGTGCATTCAGAGAGTTTTATTACTGCTGGCTGCAGCGTCTGAGCACTGCAGGAACTCTGCAACCAGGAGGGCTAAATGAATGGACTGCTGTTTGGGTAAATTGAATGATCTAAAACACAGCCAGATTGTGCTGCCTTCCTGGAAAATGCTATGATCTTGACAGCCCTACTCCCAGCTAAACTGTGGAAATAAAAAATCTCTCCTAATCCTGAAAATCACGTATCTCAAAGTACAGTTGATCTTTTTGGCAATCCGTTTAAGGGTATATGCACAAAAGTGCAGCTTCAGAGTTGTGAGGGGTACATCAGACTTGGGATATGCTGGATGGGTGTCACTGGTGTGTACCAGAGCATACATTATGCTGTGCTAGAGAGAAAAGCAGCAATGAATGGTGCAGCATGCCTTTCTCACTTCTCCCACCCAAATGTATAGAGTCCTTCTCACCAATCCTTTTCCATAGGCTGCCAGTCAAGTCTACCATCTTCTTCAACATTACAGTTCTTTTCTGAAGGACTGACATGACAATACTTGCCTTAATTATTCACAGAGCTATAAACTCTTTACATTAAGGGAGGCTTTTCTCAGAGATTTCATGCCAAAATAAAAGAACGTTGATAAGAAAACTTGTGAGGGTGCACTCCCCTTCAGGTAGTTACACAAGATGTTTATACACATACAGACATTTGTACACAGTTCGATTACTTGCCTTCTTCTGCATGCCAGTCTGTCTAGTTTTGATCTCAAAAAAATCTTACGGTGACCATCCCTCTCTACTCTCACACCAGTCAGTGATACCTGGCATCAGTAGGGCATTCAGCACAAGTCTGGCATGCTGGGGGGAGTTCTTGGCTCTCTGTTACCCTTGGGTGATCTCAAGTCACTGATCTGTTATCAGTAGGAGGATGTCAGATTTACACTAACATGACTAGAAACAAGGTTTAAGAAGAGGTCATGTAAAATCCTCATCCTGCAACATGTTTTTTTCCCAGACTACTCAGTGTCACCCAGTGGAGCAGAGATCCTTACAAAGAGCACAGAGACTTCAGAGATCACGGTAGTGCTTCTACGTATTGCATTCTCTTGTAGGCTCACCACAAATCCCACTGCCTAATGACCACTGAAAATCTACAGTAAAACTCTTCCCTCTCATTACAGACACAAATGACAGGCTTTTAGAATGATTAGCTGGAAACTGCATTTTCCATCAAATACAAGCCTAGAGGAAGGAGGGTGCCAGAGAAAGAAGATGCTGATATGGGTTTCTTTGTAATGCAAATGTAGGAACATGCTTTTTATCTTCAGACAAGTGCAAGTGCTTCACAAAGATTTTATTTAAGGCCTGTGTTCTTGTGCATTACAGAAGTGCAGCAAAGAGACATGCCAGCATTAATGAACTTCTAGGAGCTGTATTATTAATTCCAAGGAATAGCAAGAATCAGAGGGAGAGCGAGCACATACAATTTAATGTCAGGCTTATTAACAAAGAGACAAATGCTATTTATGCAAGCAATATGGTAGAATTGAGTCATATCTCTGTTTACTCTGGAGAACCTCACGTAAACACAAAAACAGTTCTACCTCCATCAACATCTAAATCACACCACTTGTCTTTAAAGACCCCTTTTTACTGTTTATCTCACATTTCCATATCATAGAGCTGTGATAGTTGTTGTGACAGGAAGATGGAGTTCAAGGGAATGCATCTGCATACAAAACACTCATTCTGTTGCGTGCTTGCCTAACATTTAACAGTGATGTAAGTGCACAATGTCGTGGCTTCCCTTCACTCGCTTTTATTTCTGCTTGGAAATGCGCAAACTGGTCTCCATAGAATGGGCAGAGCTTCACAGGCAAGTCAAGAGGTAAAAAAAGAAAAAATCTCAGAAAAACCGCAAGAAATGTTACATCTCAATGTTTTTTTTTACTCTTCACCTCTTCTCTAACAGGCACTCTGTTAACTCCTAGGTGTTGGTCTCCAACTAGGTGAGAAAAAGGAGAGCTGATGCATCTGAGGTTATCCAGAAGGGGAGGTGAGGTAGTGCTTTCTCCAAATTCTCTATGAAGCCCTAGTTATTCCAGCAACTGACCCATACTGCCTGTGCAAATACAGTCTCCAGATATACATCTGGTACAGCTTTGGGCTCAGAGGAAAGATCAATTGATTTTGTAAGGCCCTTTTCTGTCTTATTCTCTAGAAATCAGTAATTACATAAAATTCAAGCTGGAACTGACTGATTACTAATAGAGGAAACATGAAAGTTATTTTTAGGATCATATGAAACCACAGATACTAGATAAGGAGCTGATCTATACTACACCAGGTCTCACGTTCCAAAAGTACTCAGCAAAGTAGAACATCTCCACTCAATGCCTGTCATCAAGAGGCTGCTGCATAGCAGGCACAGCACTTGTCCTCACTGCTATTTGGACATCCTTGGGAAGAAACAGATAGGCACAGCTTATTTAGAATGTTGGCATGGAAACCTGTGCTTTAACTGGTTTTCAAAAATGCTACATTCTGAGAAGACCTATGGAGGGAACAACTTTTGCCTAAATTAAGGCACTTTTCCAAAAAACTTCAGTTTATACATGCTGCTATTAAGCCTTTTTCAGAAAAGCATGTACAGAAGGAGATAAAAGGACAACTTTATTATAGAAGAATCTCTTAAAGGATTTCTGCATCCTGAGAAC
Organism: Pavo muticus; assembly: GCA_016647715.1. Lineage (NCBI taxonomy): Eukaryota > Metazoa > Chordata > Aves > Galliformes > Phasianidae > Pavo > Pavo muticus. The sequence goes on from JACDJE010000187.1 coordinate 223,045, forward strand.
CTACTGATTAGAGGTTTCAAGGGTGCTCATAATGCTGCCTTCCTATTATGCCAAAAATTCTCATTTAACTGAAGTTGGGATGACCTCCTAGAAGCTAATAATTAAAGCGCTCTCTTGGACAAGATGTTTCCTAACAGAGCTGATCCCATCTACTACTCCCAGCCCCAAACACTGAGTGCATACTCAAGCAATACACATGGCCACTTCCAACATCACTCTCACGTGCTTGAAAACAAAGTATTGCTCTGGTTATTGCAAGATATCTGGTCGTAACTCCAGGTATTCCACTCAGATGAGAAGAAAACAACAGTGTAGTTTCCTTCCACCACTGAAACAGTCAGAAATCCATTACACATTCAATACTGTTTCTACTTAAACACCACCAAGTTGAGAAGGAGGATCTGGGGAACTGCAGGTCTGTCAGCCTGACCTCAGTATGGGGAAGGTCATGGAGCAGACTGTCTTGAGTGCGATCACACAGCATGCACAGGACAACCAGGGGATCAAGTCCAGATAGCACGGGTTCATGAAAGACAGGTCCCACATGACCGATGTCATCTCCTTCCATGACTGGATTACCTGCCTACTGGATGAGGGAAAGGCTGTAGCAGTAGTCTACCTAGACTTTAGTAAAGGTTTTGACCCTATCTCCCACAGTATTCTCCCAGAGAAGCTGACAACTCATGGCTTAGACAGTTTCACACTTTGCTGGATAAAATACTGTCTGTCCAGCCAGGCAAGAGAATGGTGGTGAAAGGAATTAAATCCAGCTTGCAACTGGTCATGAGCAGTATTCCTTGGGGGTCAGTATTGAGGCCAGACCTGTTTAATATCTTTACTGATAATCTTGGCAGCTTGATCCAGTGCTTAATCTAGCAGTTGATAACCCTGCCCACGGCAGTGGGGTTGGAACTAAATTAATTTTGAGGTCCCTTCCAACCCAAGCCTATGATTCTATGATCTGGACAAGAGGATTGATTGCACTCTCAGTAAGTTTGGAGATTACACCACGCTGGGAGGAAATGTTGATCAGCCTGGGGGTAGGAAAGCCCTACAGAGGGATCTGGATAGCTGGATCACGGGGCTGAGGCCAATGGGATGAAGTTCAACAAGACCGAGTGCCGGGTGCAAAAACCCCACGCAATGTTACAGGTTTCTGGCAGATTGGCTGGAAAGATGCACGGTGAAAAAGGATTGGGAAGTGTTAGTTGACAGACAACTGAGCATGAGCCTGCACTGAGCCCAGGTAACCTAAAAGGCCAAAGGCATCCTGGATATTATCAGAAATATTGTAGCCAGCAGTAGCGGGGAGGTAATAGTCCCTCTGTACTCTGCAGTGGTGAAGCTGCACTTTGAGTACTGAATCACAGAATCATAGAATCACTCAGGTTGGAAAATACCTTAAAGATCATTGAGCCAAACCACAACCTGACCATACTACCCTAACTCTAACAACCCTCCACTAAATCATGTCCCTGAGCACCACATGCAAATGGTTTTTAAACCCAGGGATGGTGACTCAACCACCTCCCTGGGGAGCCTATTCCAGTGCTTAACAACCCTTTCTGTAAAGAAGTGTTTCCTGATATCCAACCTAAACTTACCCTGGTGCAACTTGAGGCCATTTCCCCTCGTCCTGTCACCTGTCACCAGTGAGAAGAGACCAACCCCACTCTCACTGTAAGCACCTTTCAGATATTGGAAGAGAGCAATAAGGTCTCCCCTTTCTGCTTTTAGTTTAGAGCCCTTCACTACAAGGAAGACATTAAGGCCCTGGAGCATGTCCAGAGAAGGGCAACAAAGCTGTGAAGAGTCTGCAGCACAAGTCTTATGGGGAGTGGCTGAGGGAACAGGGATTGTTTAGCCAGGAAAAGGGGAGGCTCAGAGGAGTCCTTATCACTTTCTACAATTCCCTGAAAGTAGGCTCTAGCAAGGTAGGAGTTGGTCTCTTCTTTCAAATAACTAGTGATAGGATGAGAGGTAATGGCCTCATGTTGCTGAACCAGGTTAGGTTCAGTTTGACTACTAGGCACTGGAACATTCTGCCCAGGAAAGTGGTGGAGTAAGCACCCCTGGAGGTGTTCAAGAAACATGCAGTTGTGGCACTGGTAAATGAGGTAAACGGGTTAGTGGGCATGGTAGTGATGAATTGGCAGTTGGACTAGATGATCTTGGAGGACTTTTCCAACTTTAATGATTCTATGATTCTCTCATTCTAAGATGTGGAAACGAAAAGCAGATGTTGCATAAAAAAGAATAACGAATTAAAAAAAAATCTTAAAAGGCTGAATAATTCCTTACCTTTCCACCTTTAAAAGGCACTAGCTACAAATGAAAAAAAAAAGCAGGGTTCAGAACTCTTGCTGAACCTATCTATTGAATAATTCATGAAAGCCAGTGCTTCATCTGTTCAACCATCTCTACTAATCATCAAGACTTATTTGGATTTTGCCCAGTGGAACACAAGTGAAAAAAAAATAAATAAAGATCTTCAGAACAAATAAAATGTCTGCAGACAACCAGTGGCTTCCAAGTTATTAGAATAACCTCTGTCTTCCCTTGAACTCCATTTGATGGTCAGAAAAATCCCACCTGTACTGCAGAGAAGGAAGGTCCTAATTATCCAGGCTCACTGCTGGTCACTAAGACTCACTTCCCACAGAAGGAAAGTTCTGAGAGACAGACAGAATCCTGGTAAGGTGGGAGTTAGAAGCTATTACATAGAAGTGAACATGTGGTTTAAAGGCAAGAACAGACATTAGGTGACATCAAGGTTAAATGTTCAGAGCAGAACTTCAGAACAACCCAGCAATCTGCAGAACTTGACTTGTAGTCATGTGCCTTCCAAGAGAAGAGCCTTTTGAGAACATGCTCTCATTGCCCACCAGATGCATCAGGTCCATCAGTAAAGCTTTAATATCACATCTGATTTAACTTATGCATCAGAGTATCTTTAAGAATCTGTAACCTAAATCAGGAGCCTAAATACCATTAAAATCCCATCACTGAGATTCCCATTGTGTCACCATAGAAGGGAAAACTGTTAGTGCTGCAAACTGAAACTCTTTGAAAACAAAAAGCAAATGATATGTATGCATTTCTTGCTTAAATCAAGTCCCAGATCAGGATGGGTTACGAGGAAGAAAAAGCTAGGTAGGAAAGAAAATTGTGAGTGATATTCACTTGTTCTTAATTTGCTCAAGGGGCCAGCACATTTCTTTCCTTTTAACCATAGACATTTACAAGTCTTAAAACCTCCCTAAAGAGGTTCAAATTTTCTTGTCTATGAAGATTTACTATGCTATTAAGCAAGAAGTGGATTTTTTATTTTATTCTAGTGTTCCTCTTCACATTCACTGAAACTGTGAATCAAAATTAAATCAGTTAAATTGAGAGGCAAACAGAAATATTCTGCAGTCTGTGGAATTGAATCCCTGTCCTGGGTATTTGTTCATGGAAGTGGGAATTGCACTACTGTCATTGTTGGGAACATGTCTTGAATTACATAACTCTCTAAATGGTTTACAACTGAAAATCAGATACATTCTACAAGGAAAACTTTCTTGTACAGTATTCTTCTCTATGGGCTTCTCAAAAGCCCACTGAAATGTAGTCATGTCAAAGTACCGTCTCCTGGCAACTCCCTCCTGAAGATTACTGTACACTGCTCATTGATTGTTCTTTGACTGAACAGAGTAGTGTAAATAGCTGGATCAGCAGAATGCGAGACTGAAGCTTATTGTTCCATTAGGGTATTTTTAGGACTGTGGCAAGCTGATACCATCTAACAATCTAGAAAGTGAACGCATGAGCATAGCTGCATCTGCCTTTCCTGGAGATGAAAATCGATAGCTTGGTTACTTTAGATTTCTGTCTCCTTGTTACATCTTATCTCTCACAAGAAGGAAAGGAATTCACAAAACAGTTTATGTACAGATATATAGGCACAGAGACAGCAGCACTACTCTCATCCTCTACCTTCAGTGTAATTCATTTGTAATTATGGAAGGGAAATACCTTGAGGAATATGGAAATAATGAGGAAGAGCTTCATGGTTCAGTAAGGTTTTGGCCATTCCTTTGAGACAAGACTATTCATTAAAGTGCTGCAAAGGCACTAATGAAGCATATGGCCAGGACAGGTCCAGCTACATCATAAGCCAGAAGAATTTCTATCCTTTTTGACTTAGAATGGTTTAAAACAGAACCTGAATACACAAATTACTCAAGATGCTCAGTTCTAAAGAGCTAGTATTTGTAAAAGACCCCAGATACAAAACTCTGATCTTATATTTTATCATCTCTGTGTACCACTCCAAAAACACGTGTATAATCATGTATGTGGAAACAAAAATTTCCAGTCCAGAACAAAATGCTGGTCCATCCCACATAACCTTTTCTGGCAGAAGATGGTGTCAGATTCTTCAGAGTAAGAAGAGAGGCTCCACAATGTAGTGTAACTAACATTACCTGTTCAAGGAGAATTAATATCTTCACCCCTTCTTTTGCTTTCAGAAGCATTCACATTAATCTCATTGACAAAATGAAAGTAGAAGAAAAGAGGATCTCAGGTGCTACTGATGTCAATCTAACACTGCTGCTCGTGCCAACTTTTGTTACTTCAAGTTGCAGGCCCCAGAAGAAAGTGCAGAAGGCTGAATTACTCAAAGAGAGCAAGGCTGGCCCTTGAGGGTTGCTTTATTAAGATAGCAAATTGGTCTTTAAGATAGGTATTATATCACCAGTGATGATGAAGGGCAAGACCCTGTCAGCTGATTACAGTGTTTCTAGTCCAGTATTTATTTACACAGATAATTAATTCCTCTGCAGTTCAAACATTTATCAACAATTCCATTACCTAACTCTCCATTCTTAGTTCTTTGTGAGACTAGGCACAATGACAGCTTCAGTAACCACCATCTAATTAAAGTAATTGTCAGACTGCATTCCTTATTCTGTTTCATGTATAATTATACTCCATGGGAAATCTTGTGGGATTTGAAACAGACTTTTAATCTATTCCACATGAATCAAAAACAACTCCCAAGAAAATATCTTAATAGCCATGTTTAGCAGTGTGCTACTTCATTTGCACCAGAGATTTCACATCCTCAGTGCTTCTCACAGACTTTTTCAGTCACATAGAGAGGACAAAAGGCTCTTTCAAAAGGGAAATTCTTTCTAAAATTTTTGTACATTAATTAAGTTGGTTTTAAAGGGAAATCTTTGTTGAATTATTTGGACAAACTCTCCTAGTGAAACTGACAGCTGCTACTCCTGAAGTTTTATGACCAGTTGTACTTCGATTCTGTTCCTCAGATTTAGTACGATCCACTCACCCTCTCATGAACTCAACTTCCTTATTACCTGTCAGGAGATTATTACCAATTTTGATTCAGTGGCAATATGTACTATCACTATTACTCTGTTTATTGCACCAGCTAATTTCAAGATGTCTTTTTCTGACACTGACATCATTACAGTTCTTCACTGTAAAGTAATTCTACCTCAGCTGACACCAAAAATAAAAGGAGAAAACAGGGAGAACTTTTAAAGAGCTGCCTCTTCTGTGATTCTTTCACACACAGAGTGCTGGAGTTCGGGTCTAGACTTGACAGATGTATTAGAAAGGAAAATCTCTGAGGATAACTGGTTACTTTTAAATTCAGCTGCTGGAGTTTACTGTATCAGGACACCAGCACAACTGTCAATGATCCAGTTGAGTCCAATCCAATCTCAGAAATACTTTGCGCTATTTTCCTTTTTGTGGAAAACAGCACACAGTATCAGCTGATGAGACACAGATCTTAACTTGTTATGGAGCCAGAAGCTGCCAGGACCAACAATTTGACCTGAGTGGAAAAGCATTCCTGAGTCCCTTGCTTCAAACATGTCACTTAGAGAGGATTAATTAATTAATCCTTATGATTCTTTAAAACTTCTCTTGCCATTTGAACAGAAAATTGTTCAAATTGCCCATGGCATGTTTTTCTTATGGAAGTTTCCAAAACTTTACATGAATTTATTACCGATGCTCAGCTATGCTTTGTAAAGACAAACCAAGGTGAGTCTACCTAATCTTTTAGATGTGTCACATACTGTACATACACTTTTCTGACTAGGAAGCATTCAGGTATCTTTGTTTCTCCTCTTAAAGGACTGTAACCATGCCAATAGTTACAATTCAGAACAATAATCCCTGCCATTCATATTGTAACACTCTTTTGGTTTACTTGCAGCTTTTCACACTGGTTAAAATGTCAGATAAATGGATCTACAATGTTCATCTTTCACGTTTATCTTATCGCGCCATCTTTCTGTAATCACAATGTATTAAATCAGGAGTGTCATTAGAAATAGAGTTGGTCAGGCTATTTATAAGATTAATTAATTGAACCTTTTTTTCTTCCTATCTTATTGATTTGGCAGCCTGAAGTCTGTTGACAAACAATTTTATGGATGTGTTTATTACAATTTTAAGGGATTATATATGTATATAATTTACTGTCACATCATCTGGGCCCGATCTTTGTGCTAGCCAGTACTTATATAAATGGCAATTAAATTATGCAGGCGGATCTCAACTGGCACAAATGCTTCATATTGACTCGTTACAGAAAACTCTCAGCAGTTCATCAGATATTAGCTGATAGGATTTGCAGCTGATCAAGAAGCCACATTATTTCCTTTTCCTGGCTGGACAGCCCAAGCAGCATAATGTGCCAAGTCAATGTAGGAGGCTGCAGTTAAGGCACACATTTCCTGCTTGGACAGCTGCTTCCTACAGACCTGGGACTGCTCTTTGGCATTATCACTTGGCCAGAGGAAGCACCTAATCAACGTGCAAAGCCAGATGCTGTCACACAGACTGAAAACAGGTTTTGTTCATTTATCTCATATCTACCTCTGTGATCACTTTGTGAAGATTTTCTAACCTTTTGCAACTAAAATAACACTTTTTTGGCAAAAAATATTGGCAAAAAAAAAATTAAAAATCACCTTTTCTCAATGTGATTACTGTGCCTTGACAAAGAACAAAATTCATTGTTCATCGATATTTCTATAATGCAATCAAAGCTTTGCAGATATTCCCCTGTGTCTTTGTGAGCAAATACTGCACAGTTTAAATGGTAATCTAACAAACTGTGAACAAGTTTCTATTGTAATCCTGCAGTTAGAGTTAGCATTGCTTGTTAAAAGATTGTACGTTCTGAAAGCAAGAGAACTGATGTTATAGAGAGAACAAAGCAGATCTCAAAATGACAGCAAGCCCAAGGCACTATTTTGTGAATTTCTTTAGAAGGTCAGACACACAAAAATGTTTCAAAAACATTCTATTCTATAAACATTGTTTATAGAGCAGTGCATCTCTATGGGATTTTCTTACCTTATATCACTCTGTTTTTTGTCATCCCATGTACGATCCTGAGCAGTATCTTTGTTGTTGATCTGTCATGGCACTGTGCAGGCTGGCATCTCCCCAGCACCAGAGGTGCCAGGATCTCAGGGGTTGCCCGGGCTGACTGGGAACACAAGGACAGCCCCAGCTCCAGGTACCTCTCTGGAATCAAGATAACCCCAGCTCAGGTCAGGATGTGGGCCTGAATGTGGGCCTGGCTCATTAGCACCTGTGGCCAAGCAGGGTATAGGAAGCCTTCAGAAATGACACCCAACACCATTTTTCAGTCATTTGTGACTAATCTCAATATATAATATGTCTTTTGTGAACAAAAGTATGTGCTCACCCACTACCCAGGTGACTCAAACTAAGTGATGCTTCCACATGAGATCTCACCTCAGCTGCTCTTCAATGTGTCTGCAGTCCACGATCCTGCTCGGCTGATTCCTAAAAGTAACAAGATGATATATTACTGGTAGTCTATCTAAAAGATTACACGACCAACACAAATCACAAGAATTCTCAAGAGGGAGAATTAGCATTTTCATAAGACTTTTTTCTTATTACAATTCCAAAGATTCACAAAAAGATCTCAGATGATCCCACTGACAGGAATCATACTCCCTGTTGCTGAAAATAGTATTTTTGGCATGGGTAATAACAGAAAATTATTTAAACAATGCAAGCCAGGAATCTAAATATAGCCAGACAAATTGAAAATTCTGGGGAAAATTGAAGAGGTAGAATGCAGTGGTTGTTGAATTCTTTCTAATGTGTACAGACAAATGTAGGACAGGGAATTTAGCTATAAAATATGGCCAGGTGAAGGTTATGAAAGAAAATCCGCAAGATATTTTAATTACTAAATATTAACTGAGTTAAGTCATATAAAAAATCCATAATATGTCAGTTTCTGACCTCTTCCATCTCTCTGGAGTCTGCCCTCACAGCTGACTCAGAAAGAAGAGCAAGAAGAGTTTCTTACATTTGCAAGCACTGGAAAACTGTGTATCAACTTCAGAATAAATAGGTAAATAAATAAATAAATAAATCTTTCCTCCCATATTTGGATTTCTTTCAGTCAACACTTTCCAAACATGGCAAAACAGACTTGTGCCTTTCTGCAAATTTTCAAACCATTCTTCATTCCTATCTGACCTCCTGTCATCACTAGTAGAAATAGGATGTGAATCTCAGCATTTCAGGACTTCTCACTAGCAATAGATAGAGAAATCGGGAAAGACAAGAGATTCACTTAAATAAGTACTGGATTGACTGGCAATAGCACATCTCATCCATTTTTAAAGTCATAAAATCAGCATGAGTGGTAGATGAAAATGCACCTACAACATCTTAAACACTTGTTAAAATTGCCCAGTAGTGATTATGGAGTAAAACTGAGATTCTGTATCATTCTAAATTTCCTTTATTTAAGTCTTTCACTGAAATTTATCAGAGAACTGAAAAATCAAGACACAGCAATGGAACTAGATCCTCACAGGCCAAATTTTCAAACACAGCTTTTACAAAGGAATAAAGATGGTTCTGTTGATTTAAGGAAAGGATGATTGAGACACTTTTGCTTCTTTTGCAGAATAAAGTAGAGATTAATATCACTCAGGAACTGGACTGACAGATCCTATAGCCTTACTATCACTGACTCTTGAGGGATTTATCTCTTGGGTCTCAAATCCATCAAATTAATTTAATTAGCGATTTCTGTGTGAATTAAAAAATAATAATAATTCTAAAAAAAAAGAGAAAAATCTGTCTTAAGATGAGACAGATGCTTTGTTAAAAACTTCCACTGATAACTTTCACTGGAAGAATTTGCACAGCATATGTAGAGGTTCTGCTATAGATGAGTGCAGGGAGAGAAGGAGTATTTTACATGTAACAACATTGTGCTACTTCCTACTACTTGAATTCCTGAGGAAAAAGACACTGGCAGAGACAAGGAAATGTAATTGGCATGCATGTTTCTCAAATTCCATGCTCCAAAGATGTCACTGATTATACTTACAAAAATTCCAAATAATTTCTGTAGCTATTATACATCTACAGCTTCTTAACAATAATTTTAGATGAGTTATATTGAAGAAATGTGTTTAAGGGAAGACAGGGAAAGCCAGTGGTATTAAAAATTAAACTGTTTAAAGTGTTTAAGACTTAGCTCTTGTCCACCTTTTGTTCTACAAATAAACTAAATTCTACATTATGTTGTTTGCCCTTGGTCAGACTAGTTTTGCATTCATGTACTTTAATTCTTGTGCTTGAAATTTGGGCACCTAAACTTTCACATTGCCCTAAAATATTTATAGCCCATAAAGTGAAATGACCAAGTTCAAAAGTGGAGCCATCATCATAAGGGAAGCAACTTATGGAAATCAGTTCAGGTCTAGGTGCTCAAAATTAGATGGTGTATATACTACCCAGCATGCCTATTAGAATAAGAATACTCAAGTGTTCACAGCAATGTGAAGTACCAAGCCAATTTAGGGTCATCTGCCATTACTGAAGCCAATGAGATTCTTATACTATTATAAAAGCAGCTAAATCAGGACTATTATCCCCTCTTACAGGCAAATTAGTGCTAATTTAAACATCTAGATATAACGACTATGACAGGATATAATGAATACTATATTATTGTATTTGATTAATTTTGAACAAATACACTACTGAAATAGAAGGCTCTTCTTAGAGGGCCATGTACACCTTCCATGTAAAAAAGATATCCATGAAAATTCTTAAATCTTCTTCATACTTGACTCCTCACACACTGCTTCACCTAACTTATAACTCTAGCTTGAAATGCCAAAAAAGGCAAGGTTTGTACAGCCAGACAAATGACAGACAATTATTAGATGGAATCAGAATCAGTAAATAAACATGAAAGAACAAACAGCAGGAGATGCATGCTGAATTTTGGTGAAGGTTGCAGCTGATCTGTCATTCAGTCAGACCTTTTGCTTTCTCCAAAAATCTGCCATTTTCCGTTCTTTTCTTGGTTGCCTATCACACTTTCAGACTTGTTATGGATAGTAACAATAATGTTATATCCTATTCTACTATAAAGTCAGAAAGGAAAATATATATCTATAGAACATAGGAACAGAATAACTAGTCCCCTACCATAAAAAGAGTCACCTAAAGTATTTTTCTTCATAGGAAAGACCAGTATAAGATCTTAAAGCTCAGGAAAATGCCACTCTGTTGAAAAAGACATGAACATTTGGTGCATCAGATGTGTAAAAGATATTATTTACTAAAACTACAGTCAAACACTATTCTGAAAACTGAAACGATTTGTGTAATTATTTTTGTTTTTGTTTTTGCTGGAGACAATTTCCATTCCCTAGGAGTGATTATATTATATCTCAGAAAACTAGTCTCAGATGACAAAAAGAATTTGAACAGTAAGGGGTTTCTGCAGTTTTTAGAGCTAAGGGATTTCTATAATCTTTAGAGCCAAGCCTGTTGAATATCACTCTGGCAATACGTGGGTCACAGATAGAGAAGAAAATTATTTGAGTCCACGAAAATTGTTTTCAGAATAGCATTTACCTTTTTAAAAGTCTTATTTCTTTCACCAACATCAAACAGCAGTTTAACTTAACAGAATTTCACTGCTATGTTCCCCAGTGACAATCTGAAGTATGGAGTAGCTAAATATGAAATAATATGTGGATTGATTTTTTACCTTAATTCTTCTTGATAGTCAGAAATCCTGCCTAAAAAAATTTCAGTAGAAGTGTAGTAGAGGAGAAGATTATCTATGCCACATGTCTGGAAAAAGATATGACACAAGGTCATAAGGTCTGCAGCATTAGATTACTCTCACTGATTCAGGAAATATTTCATAATCTTAATCAGAAACAATCAAAGAAAAACATAGAAGGGAAAGAGATCACAGTTGGTTTCAAAAAGACAAGCAGAGCCAAGATGAGGCAGAGGTTTCTCTCTTTATTTTTATAAGAACTATTTGTTTGCAATGTGTTAACATCCATTAAGAATATGTTAAGCTTTCCCAGCTTTTCCAACTATATTTTTTTTATAATATTACAAAGTATACAAAGTAATTTAAATAAACTATGTATGTATATATATAACTGTAATGTATGTATATAACTGTAAGGATATAGATAGAGATTACAAAAAATTTTAAGGGATTTTTAATATAGACATTAAGAAAAAAAGGAATTAAAAAAACTTCAATAAGAACAAACAAGACTGAACTCCCTAAGAGGCTCCACAACACAAAGTGACCAGAGGGGGGAGGAAAAAAAAGAAACGCTTCAGAGTTTCACAGGTACCACAAATTCATGAAAGCATCATTCTGTGCTCCCTTTCTGAATTGGCAATAATCTCGAGTTACTCTAATGCAGTGTTGCCAAGTTTCTAAAAGCTGAAAGAGCTATTGCAACATCTAAAATCAATGGAAATGCTATGATGAAATGTGTCACAAAACTTATCTGGGAGCCATTTACTTTTTAAAGAGCAACATTCTTCTTCCACAGAAAATAGCATTATAGCATTTGGAGAATTTATTGGGAAGGAAAGCCTACTATAAAAAAAAAAAAAAAAAACAACTGGAAGTAATCTGTTTCATAGTTCATTCTAAGTGAAATAAAAATAAATACAAAAACAAAACAAAATAGGAAAAAAACTAGTCAGGCCTTTTATTATTACTCTGATATTAATCCATCATATCATACATTGGACAGGCAAAATCATGTGTAAAATTTACACTAGATTATAATCTTTATAGAAGACTTTTAATCCACTTCTTCGTGGTAAGACTAACTCATGACTTGGCCAAGTGGTTTAGAAATAATTAATAATTAGATTCCTAAATTTTACTCACATAGATGTGATATAAACCAAAGTACATGTATTTTTACTGGAATCTGTACTGTACATTTCAGCTTCCTCCCTTTCCTGGGAAGATTGTTATAGTACCTTCTCCTTTTCTTGGCAAAGTTATTCATCCTTGTTAGTCATGTTACATGTCCTGTCCCCTAACCCAGAAACTCAAACTATCCTTCTTAAGGTAGACAGCCTGTGAAGTATTACTTGAAAATGTTTTCAACAAGTTTAACCTGTAACCATGATTCTGTATGGGAACTGTGAGCCATCAAGAGGAATTTCTAAAAACATATGAGTATTTCACACTGTAGGGTAGGAGACAGTGTTCAGATCCTTAGAATTTAGGATTATAGAATTCAAAATTTTTATCAGTTTCCCTCTGCTGGATTCTCCTGGTTTCTCTGTTTTCCATAGCATTGAGCACTCAATCAGAAACAATTTATTTAACACTTAGCACTCCTCAAAGAAAAATTAGCTGTGTGCACAGCTTACAAAGAACAGTTTGTTTCTCTCTAGATTTTAAACCTTCCTGACAATCTTCAGATACATTCAATTTCCATGACAACTGGGTCTTCTTTCTGCTCCTCAACCTCCATTTTGACAGATCTTTTCCTCTATTCATGTATGTCTGCAGCTTTAAAATGAACTTCTAATACCAAAGTAACCATCATAAAATTTCAGGATTTGGAAGAACTATAGTGTTAAATAGTTAATAAATAATTATACTGCAAATGACTCCATTACAGAGCTATAATCAGAAGCCTCCAATGGAGAATTAGTTTATTGGTGGTTGCAAACTATATCAAAGCCCACATTTTACTTTGAAACCAAAGCTGTATTTTTTGGAACAGTGACATTGGGCTTAACTACACTTCTGCCAGAATTTCTGTTCATGAGTCAGAAGGATAGTTGGAGAAGGCATCACTTACACTGTCAATGGGTACTTAAGACTGTGGAAAGCAAGTAGCTCTTCTTCACTTACATCTACACTGATTCCATTACATTGAAGTGGTTTGTTATCCTTGAATACAACCCACCTGGCAACCCACTCTAGCTGTCTGTAAATTAAATCTCATTTGTTGCACTGTATACAGCATGTCAATGGCAGCAAAACGCTAAGGGCTTCCCAGATATAAATAGTGACTGACTGTGGGAACATTTTCCTGGATGAATATTGAGAACTTGCCAATCTATATTCAGTATTAGGTGAAGGATGGCTTTATTCGCCATCATGCTGGAGCACAACTCCCAGCTGTAGCCTCCTTAGATTTAATTTTGAAGGGTTGCAAGATCTCTGAAAAAAAGAAAAGATACTGTAAGAAGCAGGGAGGAGTGATTTGAATTGGTAAGTGGCCATGTTCAATGAGATCTGGTGCTAAACTAAAACTGCAGAATAACACAGAGTTGTCTCTGTGACATGTTAGAATGAGATTTATAAACTACTGCTGCTGCAGAAATTCAGCCACTGCTTTTCTCTCTAAAATGGATCCTTTAGAAATCAATGAGTTTATTTCTATTTGAGATTGAAGTTTAAGGTTTTTATCTTATTATCTTAGTATGTTTTTACACTAAAATGTATAGATCCAGATGGAAGATCTGGTTTCTCAAGCGATCTGACATTACTTGTTCTTGATAAACCCCGATCAGCCCCACGAAACTTAGGATATAGAAGTTTGCTAAGGCAAAAAAGAAAAGCAAACACACATAAGTTCATGAGTGCAGATCTTGTCATGCTTTCAAAGAGGTGATATACTGTCACTGTCAGTCAAAGGGCCACATACTATAGATCTGTCTAAATCTGGTACAAAAAAAGCAAACAAACAATTCCAGGAATCTGCTTATTTTTCTGATAGAAAAGTTTCCAAGTTCCTCCTGAGCTTGATCTCCCACATCTGTGATCATGTAACAGTCTGGTGCATCTTCCCATTATATATTACAAGTTAGGGTTATTTAGTTCAAAGGTTTTGAGAGAGATTGTATTGTGACTAAAGACCTCTGCATCGCCATAAATATGTTTGATTTGTTTTTACTTCTCATGATGGGTCTGCTGACAAGTAGAAGTCCTTTCCCAGCACAGCTCAAAGACAAAAATGGAAGAAAAAAGTGACACACGGCATAAATTACTCATTTAGGGGTGTGTTATTAAAAAAAA